>CM059867.1:49851762-49977706 GCA_030490815.1 Acer saccharum
CGTTTTTAATTTTAAAAACGATTTCGAATCCGTGTTCGTTAACGTTTTTCATTTTATTTTTAAAAATTTAAAACAAAATGGAAAACAAATCAATGTTAAAATTGAAAAACTTTGAAATAACTTTGTAGATGTTTTTCAGAATTTCATTTTTTTTTGTCACTTTGTTTTTCTGTCCAAGACTGCCTCCTCCTCCTTCTTTTTCCCGGTTCCTCTTCTTTCCCGATCTTCTTCTTCCTCTTCTTTGCGCCGATCTCTTCTTCTTCTTCTTCTTTCCGATCTGCTTAAGAGAGGAAATTTGGAAATTTTCTGGAAAATTCCAGATTTCCAGAATTGTTAATTAAAAAATCTGGTATTTTGTTGATAAATCTAGTATTTGTTTGATTTGAATGGGTTTTTGGTGTTGTGGATTTGATTTCAGATGTTGGTGTTGATTTTTGTATGTGGTTTTAGATTTTGATTTGGATTGTATGGTTCAAGTTTGTTTCTTTATCTTTGCTTGCTCAAGTTTATGGTCTGGTTATTAGATTTGGACACACTTCTGATGTTTATGTGACTAGTTCTGTTATAAATATCAAATATGTACTCTAAATATGGATCGGTGGACCTTGCTCGTCGCATGTTCGTTGAAAGTTTGAACAAGAATGTGGTTTGTTGGACAAGCCTGATAAGTAGGTATTGTAGGAATGGTCTTGTTGTTGAAGCACGAGATGTGTTTGATTCAATGCCTGAGCAAAATGATGTTTCTTGTAGTGCAATGATTTCTGGGTATGTCAAAAATGATTGTTTCAATGAGGCTGTTGAGTTGTTTTCTGAGTTGAAAAGTTCTTGTAACTTGACGTTTAATGTGTCTCTTCCGGTAAGTGTTCTCAATGCTTGTGCAGCGATAGGTGCGTTTAAAGAAGGGAAATGGATTCATGATATTGTACATGAAAATGGTTTCTAGTATGATCTTGAGTTGGGTACGGCATTGATTGATTTCTATGCAAAGTGTGGGTGCATAGAAGATGTGTGTGAAGTGTTTGATAAGATGCCACGTAAAGTGTGGGTGAACGATAAAGGGCTCGAATGATAAAATGCTACCAGACTCGTTTTTAGATTTTGAAATTGAAACAAAAAACATTGTTTTTATTTTCATTT
The DNA here is from genome assembly GCA_030490815.1 of Acer saccharum. Classification (NCBI taxonomy): domain Eukaryota; kingdom Viridiplantae; phylum Streptophyta; class Magnoliopsida; order Sapindales; family Sapindaceae; genus Acer; species Acer saccharum. The sequence continues at coordinate 49,852,900 of CM059867.1, forward strand.
TATTTTTGAAAAACAAAAACAAAAAAAGCTTTCAAAAATGGTACCGGACAGGCCCATACTCTCTCATCTTAGGTCCTGAAAAACAATTAGGTCCCGTTTGATTTTTTGTCTGAAGACTGAACAGTACTGAATGTTACTGAAAACTGAAAAACATATTTGTTTTTTTTCACTGAAAATTGAATATAAGTGATAAGCTGTTTGTTTTTTTAAGTTACAAATATCTGGAAATTAATAATTTTACATCTATACCCTTCTAACTATTATTTGTTATATATTTACATTTTAATATATTAAGGATAACTATAACAAGTAATTTAATAATTGTAAAACAAAATCATTTAGTTATTAATAATATTTTAAATTTATATAAATAATTAAAAAAATTATATGAATTTTTATTTTTTGTTTTAGTGAAATCTCATTTACATGCTTTAAGTACTGTAATCTTTATATATGTTCGTGTGTGTATATATATATATATATATATGTGCCAATGCTGCCTTGTCTACTATATGAAAATTACTGACATTTGTAACACCAATTTTCAAAATAAGTAAAACAGATGTATAGACAAGTTGAACATCAATTATTTCCCCTCTCCCTTTTGTTTTTATATTTATTGAGTGACACTAAAATCTAAATGTAATAAAAAAATTGATCTCAGATCCCTAACATAATCGTAATTTAGTTATATTGAAGAATTGATTACAATGGAACTATGGAAGTATAAGAACAAACCGGTATAAATAACAAGTGTAATAAAAAATGCTGTTACTTTAATCCCAATTCACATATGCAGTATATACACACGTACAAATGAATTGGAATTCTTTTACTTTAAGGCCAGTTCAAATATATAGTAATAAATCGTCTACTATATACATAGCTTTTTTGCATATTAAAATTAACATCTCAAAACCCACCAAAAAAAATTCGTAACAAAATCACCATGAAAACCATTCTCCAATTACTAATTTGCCTGTGTCTAAAATAAACCCATATAATAATTTTCAGAACAAGTAAAAGAGATGCAATCAAACACTAAAATAAAATTAATGAAACTAATTATAAAATTATGAGAAAAAAAAAAAAAAAACGAGTCCTTACCGGAATTCGGAATACGATAGGAAAACCAATCTCTAGTTGTTTGAGTTTTGAAGCAACTAGGTTTTGTGATGCTATAGTTGTTTATGGTGAGAAGAAAAAAATATATTAATATGAATAGCGTTTTGACAGAAGATAAAATTGAAAATAAGTTAGATTGGTGAGGATAGTTTTGGAAGTAAAAAAATTGCATTAAATTCTGGTGGATTTTTGTTAAGTAAAAAGGTGAAATTTTTTCACTTTTCTAAACAAGTGGTTTTAGGGTTTCTTTAAGTGATTTTATCACTTAAAAAAAACAAACAAAATAACTTAATAGAGCACATTAAGTGCCATTAAGTATTATGTGGAAAAATCAAACAGGGCCTTAGGGTGGTTACAACTTTGTTTTGTATTGAGTAATCGACAGCTAGTGCTATCAAATGGTAATTTATACCGTAATTCATGTTTTCTTCGATTTTTTCCAAAAATATATGTATATTCAAACATTTATTTAAAAGAACATAAACCCATCAAGAATATCATATAAACACACATTTCTTCCACTGTTGAGAACTAGGAAGAGGTTTGACTTTGAGAGATAAGTGAAGTAGATTGTGTTAGGATTTGTGATCGTAGAGTGAGAAGTTTGAGATAGTAAATAGATTGATGAAGAAGATGATAAGAGGGTAGTATTGTAATTTTATGGTTACAGAGAAAAATTATGGAAGGTGACAAGCTGGTTTGGGGTGAAGTGTAGCTAGTAGTCTTGCTCTATTTGCGTTTGGTGTGCAACCTTGCTTCAGGTCCTGTGTTTTGGAGTCTTCTCCCTTTTGCTTACGGGCTCTGTTTTTGCCTCTGTTTTTGTCTTTGTTTTTGCTTTTTGGCTTTCTTGTGGCGTCTCCTTTTGGTGCTTGTTTTGAGGATTTCGTGTTCTTGGGTTCGTTGTGGGTTGTTCGTGGTATGTTGATTCTTCTGTTTGGCCGAGGCTAAAATTGCATTATACTCCCCTAATGCTTGAGTCTAGGTGGTTGGTTGGTCGGTCGTCACTCTAATGTTCATTTTTAGACGGATAATTGGTTAGGAGATGTAAGACCCGTAATTTTTCCTCTTTATTAGTAATAATAATAGATAATAGAATAGATAATAGAAGCATTATTGTTAGTTTAGTAGTTTAACTCAGTTAGGATTTATAGGTGGTTTATTAGGAGAAAACCACTAACTCCTTAAACTGATTATTTTTATCTCAATATGTAGAGATATTAGGAAATTGAATTTGATTTGTATTTGTATTTGTATTCTTCTCTTTAAAGAGATATAAATAAGTTTTCACGTTAAAACTTTTATATTCTTTTCTACGCTTTCTTTTCTAAAAATCGATAACTCTCACAAAAGAATATAGAAAACTACTATTTTGGTAGATTGAGTTAGAGTATTTTCAAGGTGAAGTTCTTAAACTTTGTTTTTCTTTAGATGTTCATTTACAGTTTTAATCTCTCTAATCAAAACTCTTTGTTTTTTTTTAAACATTCAAATATCTCATTAACAAAGATTGGGCCTCTATCAATTGTTCGATTTTAGTTTTTTGGATGGAGATGTCTTAATGCATGGATTTTGGAGTTCATTAAAGAGTTCAAATTTGAGTGTTTGTATAGGTTGTAATTTTGATTTGTTTTAGTATTGGAGAAGCAATATATTGTGTTGATAATTTTAATTATATTTGTAGATTGCAGTTGATGGTAAAATTTGGTATGAGAATAGTAGACATTTATATCAACTTGAATTTTAATTTTCGGAATTTTTGGTGGTGATTATCTTAGGAAGATTTTATTTCTAAAATTGATTACATATGCAGATTTTCTGAATCGTCAAACTGATCTTATTACGTTAGAGTAATTTTAAATTGATATTGGGGATGTATCTAGGTCTGATTTTTAGTACTATGATTTTAGAGATATAATTGAACCAGGATATTAAATTTCGTGAATTTTAGTGATATATAATTATTTTAATTCTGTGGGTATATTTGATGTTTAAGCAATAATAGTTAGGCTGACAGTCATGATCTCTTGGTGTTGTAGGAATTTTAATTCTTAAACGGAGATAGATAAAATTCTGATTTTTGTTATGGAGATATATTTCTGGTATATTAGTCTATAAATAAATTTTTGGAATTTTTCATGGTCTGTAGGGTTGTTAAACTTTGATACGAAGTCTGGTTGGAGGATCGAAATTTATGCTCTCAGGTTTGACCCTTGGGTGCTTAGAAAATTATAGAAATTCATAGGTGTTTGATAAAATTCCGATATTTTGAGAGGAGTTAGAAATCTGATGTTTAGTTTTATTGACTAAGTTTTGAAATATTTTGAGGCCCATAAGATTTTTGAATCACAAATGTTTACACACTAAAACCTGTTTTACCATAGTTTCTGCAATAAAATGAATAAAAATGTATTTTCTTCTAAAAAGTGGAGTCAGATTTCTTTTATTTAGTTATTTTGATTGAAGGATTGTTATTCTAAATGTTTAGGTTCCGCGTGTGACTTTCCTATATCGTTAGTGAAGCATTAAACTAGCTATCTTCCAAGGTAAGTGGTTTTTGCATAGTATGTGGTTGCAAAAAGAAAAAAAAATATAGTTTTCTTATGAAACAAATTTAATTATTATATTATTCTGTTCTGAAATAATATATATATATATATATATATATATATATATGCTTATACTTATGTAAACTCATATTTTTCTACTTATATATTGATTACTTTTATTTATCCAATTCTTTAAATGAGTTTTGCCTTTACTTGAACTATTCTTTAAAAGTTTATATGTTCCGTTCTTTTGCGCTTTAGTAATGCAAATGTATTATTATATACATATTTTGAAAGCAATGTTTTAGCTCAATGTCAGTAGTAAATGAAATGTAATGAAAAGGTGATCACTAGTGAAAATGTAAATGCAGCGTGTGCGACAAATGAAATGTTATGATTTTGGTCTTGTACCAATTTCTAAATGAAATGTTATGATTTTGGTCTTGTACCAATTTCTGAAATGTAAATGGCCGGGTCACCAGGGGTATCGGTGAAACTACTTGACTTGAGCTTATTTTTATGAAATATTACTTATCGCTATCGTACAATGAAAATGTTACTTTTGCAAATGTATTTTTGTATATGAAAATGTTACTTTAATTTTACAAGTTTACTTGTATATGAATATTTGATTTTTGCTTTTATGTACTCTTTAAAAGTTTTCGGTATTTGTTATAAATGTTTTTGATTGCGTATTATGCAATGCTTATTGAGTTGACAGCTCACCCCTTGTCATTTAACATTTTGCAGACAGAGATTCTTAAGAGCTTACCGTTAGGGCGATAAACTTGGAATTGGAAGTGATTGAGATTTTTTATAACGACTCCCTTTGATTTTGTTGATTAGAATTTGAAGTTAGGATTCTCGGAATTGTTTTCATTTCCTTTAGATCGTTTTGGACCTTATTGTTGAATGTATTTGGAGATATGTTTACGTTGAAGAATGATTTATTTGGAGGTATTTTATAATTATTAATTTTCTTTGGTAAATTAATTTATGGTTTATGATAGAACATTCCATATCAAAGTACTTGATTTCTCTTTGAATTTTGGGGTGTTACAGGAGATCCGTTGATTGATCTGGATGAGGATAGTTCATCGTTACAACCTCCTCTAGATTCTATTATGGGTGATATTTATTCGGATGCTACGGGTTGTGATATTCTTGCTTCTTTTCACACCTCTCACCCGGATGTGGCTTTTGAGATTGGAAGGTGGTAGTGAGCACTAACCCAGACTCGTTAGTTTGGACTTGTTCTCTGGATGATGTGGTTTCTTGTAAATCCATTTATGATTCTCTTTCTAAGATTAGGAGTTCTGTTTTTTTGGGTAAGCAGATTTGGACGTCATTTATTCCTCATTCTCGCTCTATCCTCATTTGGCGCTTGTTGCATGGTAAAATTCCTACGGACATTGCGTTGCACGCTAGAGGTTATATATCCCCATGCCATTGTCGGTTTTGCTATACTATAAAGGAAGACTTAAGACATCTATTTCTTGACTGTCATTTTGTTTGTGGGTTGTGGGATGCTATATCCTCTAAGTTTGGTTAAAAGCTTAAGTTGGATGATACTTGTTTGGACCTTTGGCAGGAGGCGATGAGGGTTGTCTTTAGCACTTAATTGAATGCTCTCTGACGGGCTTCGATCATCACGGTTTTCTGGGTGGTGTGGTTTCTCCGAAATCAAGCTACATTCGAGGGTGACATGCCTGTTTTTGCTGATGCTCTTTCCTTGATTTAGCGTTTCATTCGTAAAGCAGACTCTCTTCAATCTGGCACTATGAAGAATTCAGTGGATGAGCTTCAGACTCTTCAGCGGCTTCATGTCTCTAGTCGTCCTTCCAAGGCACCTCGTATTTTAGAGGTTAATTGGCGCCCTCCCCTGCCAGGTTGTCTTAAGGTTAACACAGACAGGGTTGTTTTTGGTAGTCCTGGTCTTGTTTGTTAAGCAAGGGTTTTTTGTACGTATAGGGGTTTCGTTAAAGGTTGCTTTGCTATTTCTCTTAGTGTCTACTTTGCTTTTGAAGTTGAATTGGTTGTTGCCATCCACGCTATTGATTATGCTTGGACTTTTGGCTGGCGTCGGTTATGGTTGGAGAGCGATTTGACTTTTGTAGAAATTTGAAAAAAAAAATCAAAAAAATAAGTACAAACAAAACAATCATGCAAAAATGTTCAAAGAATGACCACACCCCCAAAACCTAAACGAAATATTGTCCCCAATGTTTGCACATAAGCGGATTGGACAATATAAGCTTAGAAGCGGGAAATAGGCCAAACGCAACCCTAAACAAGCACGCTGCAAACCTAAAAACTAGGCACAATACAATGCCACACATTTAACCTAAGTAAGAAAAATAAGATTCAACAAAGACAAAAAAAAAAAAAAAAAAAAAAAAATAGCTTAAAAATAGAAGAGTTACCTAGGTGGGTTGTCTCCCACCAAACGATTGATTTAATGTCTGAGCTAGACGCATTTCGCTCCTCTCATCAATCTGGATCAGCGGTTGGTGTAACATCATCGTCACCTTCCCTTCTCAACTTATGTGAGGCATAGAACATCCTCACACCAATTCTGTTCACTATTCTTGTTTGGTCCACAATGAATGCTTTCTTCCCTTTGTCCCTTTTGTCCAATTTCTTCTCAATTTTATCCGGTGGAGTCACTCGGGTTTTGTTCATAACTCCATGAGAGCCCGATTTGTGGACACCTTTCATCTTCTTTCTTAGAGCATCATGAACTGTTAGGTTTATAGTTTGTGTTGGCATGTATTCCATATCAGAACGTGTTTCTTTTGTAATGTTTAGTAGTCCATATGTTGAAGATTTATGAAGACGAAGAAAGTCTTGGCCACAATTCATGCAAAATGCCGGCTTCAAAGAGATATGTGCTTCATTGATCATCAAAGATAATATAAGACCTCATATCTCTTACAAGACTAGGCACACACACACACATGGCATCCTTGTGTGTTCCTTCATGGTTAAACATCATTTATATATCACTTTCACACACTTGATAATATATGCTCATGCATTTATACTATCTTGACAAACTTTGCTTATTGCATATTCTAGGACTATGTCTAGGAAATAGCATATGTGTGTGTCTTTGTGTTTGTATATTTCTGTATTTTTGTATTTGGACTTGAATATGCTCTATTATGATTCCTTATTGAGTTCCGGTCGTTTCGGTTACTCATTCATTTAGTTTCGAGTCCAAACGATGTAGCTACGCTACTTTTCGTTCTCATTCGTTGAGTTGACTTCATCGTTGTTTTCCGAGATGATTTCTCAACCATTTTTCAAATTTGTGTAGTCGTCGTCATGCGTGAGGGAGCCACGGTTCATAATCTGAAAATGGATTCGAAATCGGAGTTCGGATGCCCAAGATACGGCTGAAGAACGTTAGAGAGCGCGCGAGGGCAAAAATGGCCAAGAGACCACGTGTGGCCCAAGCCATGGGCCCCACGGCCAGAGGGGCTCTCTGCCCCGGTGTGGCCCATGCGCCCCCCCACGGGGCTGGGCTGAGGTGGCCCTCCTTGATTGGCCAACAATTGCCTTCTCTCTCCTCCTTTTTATTTCCCTCCATTCCCTCCATTTGTTTTCAAGAAGAAAAATTGCAAGATTCCCGTCAGATGTTTCTCCAAAATTTTCTCATCTTCCAAACACCATAACTTCTTCATACGAAGTCGGATTTGAGTGATTCAAGTTGGAGAATGTTTGTAATCAAGTCCTCTATCTTCTCCAAGTGGTTTGGTGGTTGTTTGATCGAGTTTTCTGGTGGTTCCACATAGAAATCCGAACTAGCTCATGAATCCAAGGTATTGGTCTTATCTTTGGGGTTTCTTTCTTTTTAACCTTCAATTTGCTTGGGGTTTCTTCTTCTATATGTATGTTTATGTTTGGTGAAAGCTATTGATAAATATAGCTTCATAATCATTCTAATCAAAAGTCTATTTAGAGACAAATGTGGACTAGTTTCTATGATTCTAGGTTTTTCACATGTTTGTGAGTTGTATTGTGATTAGAATGACATCTTAGGTTGTTTGTGACTTGATTGAATCAATTTTGTGATAAATGACCTTAAGATTTGATTTGATCATTTGATTGATGAAATCTAGGATTATTGTATTTGTATGTGTTTTAGAGCAATCTAGGATTTAATTGATTTAAATCTTGAATCCTTGCTCTATATTTTTTGCTAGAATATTGATTGATTAAATCTCATATATCTAGCATTTTATTATATGTTGATAGCATCTTGAACTTGTACTTCATGAATATATTTTTGTTCCAGTGTTGTATGTGTGAATGGGACTTTGAGCTTATGTGTTTGGTGTTTACACATGCTTTAGGTTTTATTCTTGTATTTTGCATCTAGACTTTTATTACTTATGATATCACATGTTTAGGTCTATTTGTACCATGGAATGTATTAATCACATGTTCTATGTTGAATTGGTTGTTTGCATCATTTGCATTCATATGATCACACTAGGAAGTCCTCGTAAAAGGCATGAAGTCTTGGTTAGAGTCGGGATGACTCGGATAGCCAAGCAAGAAGACTTGCCTAGAGTTGGGATGACTTGGATAGGTAAGCAAGAAGTCATGGCTAGAGTCGGGAGGACTCGGATAGTCATGCATGGGAGGCTCCCTAGAGGCATGAGTGCCTTGGATATAGAGTTGGCTATTATATTGGAAGGCCTAGGCATATGGTTAGACATAGACTCCAAAAGAGCGGGGTACACGAGAGGTGTATGCACTCTTGAGGAATTTCTAATCTTCCATCGATGTTGGTTTTGTGTGTTGTCCAATATATGGTGGTTTCGCATCATTAAGGGATCTCATACTAAACAATAGGGTTGGGTAGATTTAGACTCCACTAGGGTAGATTTAGACTCCACTAGGTTGGGTGAGCTAAATATTGATCGCTTTGTGGATTCTTTATTTTTATCATTCAATATATATAGTACCCTAATGGTTGTATTTCAACCCATGAATGTTTCCTCATTGGAGGTTTTACCACGTTAAAAAATCTCTTGTGTTAATTCTTCCTATCTCTATCTTTTATATTTTATTTGTGTATGTTATTATCTTGTTTCATATTACTCACTTGTGATGTATAGTGAAGCAAGTATTTGTAAAGTGTGATTTGTGGATTCATTATTTTGATCTATTTTTGTATATATGATTCTTTTGTATATTGTAATTTTTGTATAGTGATATTTGATCACTCTTGTAACTCATTGAACATCTATTGAAATACAAGCTTTCTTTGTTGTTGTGTTTATTTGTTCTTATACCTCACACAACTAGGTGATATACTTAGACCTTGTTTACATGATCATATTCTCATATTGTCTATGTATGTCTTTCTTGGTTTATTTTGTTGTGTGTAAGGCTACCTTAAGGGAAAAACGAAAGTTTGTTCAAGGGATTGAAAAAATGTGTAAAAACCTATTTACCCCCCTTTAGGTATGCCTTAAGCAATTTAACTACGTTTGTATACTTTCATGAACCACACAAGAATTAGACAGCTCTTTCAGAATGTCACTTCTGAAAACTTCCCCTACGAGAGGATCAACAACCTTAACCATCAAACATGTTTAGGGAAGTGAAGGACTGTTATCGGCCTTGAACATGTTAAACACAACCTGTCATCTTCAACCCTCAATGTCAACTTATCCTCTATGTGATCAACCAATGCTCCACTAGTTTTCAAGAATGGCCCCCCAAGAATCAATAGGGCCTTAAAATCTTCTTCCATTTCTAAGATCACAAAGTCAATCGAGAAGTAGAATTTACCCACTTTCATCAAGACATCTTCTAAACTCCGTGTGGGTGCTTGATAGATCGATCCACTAACTAAAGAGTCACTCTTGTAGGTTTCACTTCACCCATTCCTAGCTTTTTGAAAACTAAGCAGGGCATCAAGTTGATGCTTGCTCCTAAATCTATTAAAGCACTCCCAAACTCCACATGGCCAATGGTGCATGGGATTGTGAATTTCTCGGGGTCCTTTAGCTTAGGTGGGAGTTTGTTTTGTAGGATCGCACTACACTCCTCTGTTAAGGCTACCGTCTCGAATTCTTCTAGCTTCCTTTTGTTGGAGAGCAATTCCTTTAGGAATCTCATATAAGTAGGCATTTGGGAAAGTGCTTCGGCAAAGGGGATGTAGATTTGAAGTTTCTTAAATATCTCTAAAAACTTTCCGAAATTATGAGCATCCTTGTGTTTCTTCAACCTTTACGGGTATGGTATGGAAGGAACATAAGCTTTGACTTGGGGCTGTGGAGGAGGATCTTGTGATGTGGTAGGCACGTTATCATGACTAGAACCCTTCTTTTCTTCTACAACCTCTTCTTCAACAATACCCTCTTCTTCAACAACAACTTCTTTTCCCATCCCAAAGTTTTTCGGTAACTCAACCTCTTTTCCACTTCTTAATGAAATGGCATTGCATTGCTCTTTGGGGTTGAGCACTGTGTTGCTTGGTAGTGCCCCTTGTTGCCTCCCTTGGATTGCCTTTGCCAATTGCTCGACTTGCGTTTCCAAGTTTTGGATTGAGGCAAGTGAATGTTGAGCAACTTGGTCAATCTTCGTGTCAAGCTTCCCCAAGGCTAAGTCTTAGGTCTCCATTCTAGTGTCTAACTTACCCATATACCTAGAGAACATTTCCTCTAGGTTAGGCTTTTTCTCCACTTGGTTATTTGGGACTTGGTTAGGGTAGTTTTGTTGGTGAGGTTGTGGGAATTCGGGGGGTTGTCTTTGATTGAGGTTTGTTGTTGTTAGGGTTGGTTGTCCTTTCATAACAAGGTTTGGTTGTTTTTCCATGCGAAATTGCATGTGTTTGAGTAAGGGTAGTTTTGGGCATTTTGGTTGGCATGTTGTTGTTGGGGTTGATTTTGGAAGTTTCGGTTGTAGTTTACAAAGGAAACTTGTTCTTGTGAACCCAAAGCAAACGGGTTTCCAACTTAACAATCCATGCTAGAGTGTGGCCCTAAACACCACTCACATGAGGCTACTTGCACATTACTAGGCCCCGCACTCATCTTGTTCATTTGATTTTGAAGTGTCGCCATTTGAGCCTTTACACTTGTCAACTCATCTACTTCTAACATAACCAGAATCTTCTTCGGTACTTGCCTCTAGTTTCCCCAATGGCTATTGTTGAGCGCCATTTCTTCTAAGAGTTCATTGGCCGCATCCATTGATTTGCTCATTAAAGAACCTCCAACAGCCGCATCCACTAAATTCTTTGTTGACATCGTAATTCCTTAGTAGAAAGCTTGCAAAGTCTGCCACTTTGCAAGGCCATTGTGATGACATCTCCTTTGAAGCTCCTTAAACCTCTCCTAAGTTTCGTAGATACTCTCATTCTCAAATTGTTGAAAAGAAAGGATCTCATTCCTTAGACAGCTCAGCCCTCCCCGGTGGAAAAATCTGTATAAAAATGCTTGAGCTAACTGATTATAGTCTATGATTGAGTTAGGTGGTAGTGAGTTCAACCATATCTTCGCGTCGCCTCTCAGAGAGAATGGGAACAACTTCAATTTAATAAAGTCATCAGGAATTCCGTTGTATTTGAAGGTGTCACATATCTCGTCAAAGTTCTGAAGTTGTAGGTTTGGATCATCATACCATTAAATACACAAGTGGTGCCTATCATCTGAATTATTGACGGCTTAATCTCAAAGGAGTTTGCGGCAATTGTTGGTCGGCGAATAGATGACATGTTCTGCTCAACTCTAGGCATTGTGTAATCCCATAGAGTACGCTCATCTTTCTAATGGGGCAAACCCTCTCGAACTAGAATTTCCACATGAGGCAATTCCCTCTGATTTTGATTTGCCATAGGAGGCAAACCCATGTGTCCTAGCTGTGCATTCCGATCACCCATCTCTGCTCTTCTCAACCTTGCCTCGTGTCTATTTCTTTGAGCTATTCTCTCAATCTCCGGATCAAAATTAAAGAAGTGAAGAATTTTGCTTCATGTACGTGGGTACATGCAAGAGCAATGGTACCTATAAAAGAAACACTCAAACTAAATTAAAAGGTTCAAATTAGCAATAAACTAACTAGTATCGATATCAATCATTCCACTCAATCCCCGGCAGCGACGCCAAAAATTGGCTAGTCTCTTTAGTGACTCTCGCAATAGGATGAGATCGGAAAGTAGCACAATAGTAAGTAAAGTTCGTTCCCACGGGGATCGAGTGATCGATTACCGAAATTAATTAGCCTATTTGCTATTCAAACAATCATAAAGGAGGGTTTTCAAATTAAGCAAATTAAAGTAAACTAAAATAATGCTAAATGCTATTGCAAAAGATAAATAACAAGAAATAAACACAAGTGTAATAATGGAGAAAAACATGCTAGAACTTGACTACACCCCACCCTTTATTGACTTCTGTTCTAGACTCAATTGATTCACCCAAAACATGCTCATGCAATTCATAGATTCATGCACCCTAATATTAACCTACAATCTTGGTCAAGTAAAGTAGATTACACCCAAAATCATACCCAAGCCTATCTTTCGATTACTCAGAATGTATGAATGAGTTCATTAAGGATTTTGGCGCACTAACGAATCATATACGCTAGCCTAAGTAGGTCTACTTTTCTAGACATGCATAGATGGCATTTTATCGAACATGTGGTGTGCGTCTTCAGTCAATACATAACACACCGCAACAATTCATTCAAAAGGAGATCAATCAATTAAAAGCTTTAAACACACTAAAATACCCATACAAACCACACTTACACAAAATGAATAAACAAAGGTCAATACATATAGATATTCAAAGGTGGGGTTTCATCAAATCCTAACAATAAATATTTAGCTCATCATATTACAAATGGTAGCCATACTATAGATTAAATCAATTAAATACATGGCTATGTAAAGGAAAAGAAAGAGAATAAAGTTTAGAGAAAACTAATAAGATCTGATCTTCTCTTCTTCCTTTGCTCCTCTCTTCTTCCTTTCTTGTGGATTGTGTAAGAGTTTAGGAAAGGTAGAGTCTTGGTGAATGTAGTAAATGGAAATGGTATAGGTGGAAGAGATGGTGAGAATGAGAGGGTTTTTGGATTGTGATTTTCGGATTTTTGTGTGTGTCTCCTCTCTCCTTGTGATAAGATAAAGAGAAGTATATATATGGGCTCAAAATAGGGCTAAAATTTCATAAAAAACGACCAAGAGACGGACTGCCGCGGTCTAGGCTTTTCGCGGTTGGCGGAAGCGACATCTGAACCGCGACAAGCTTGGAGAGTTATTGTCGCCCGATTGTCGTGGTTGGACAACCGCAGCACATTACTGTCATGAGGGGTGTTGCTTGCTTACCGCGGTGGTGAGCTCGAGTTAGAAACCATGGAAGCTTGGGAGAATTGGAGCTTTGGGAAAAACTTTGCATGGAGGCCTGAAAAGGGTGCCAAACGGACCGAGGGGACGCCGGTCGTCGATCTGGGCAAAGAACCGTTGGAAAAAAATATCGAAAACCTAAAGGGCCGAGTCAGAAGTCGAGTCACGACCAGGTCGGGTCGACCAGCGCAGGTCTGCAACCGGGCGCTGGAGGTTGAAGATGACGTGACGTCACGCTGAGGTCAGTGAAGCACATGCAAAATGCACCGTTTCATTAATGACGTGGCGTTCTGCGCATGCTGGCTGGCAAATTACAATAAGGTCCCCTAACTTCTCCTTTAATCACAGTTTCTTCAATAGTTTCTCCATATTTTCACTTTGACCCTTGATTCTCTAAAATTACGCCAATGCCCCTGAACTCCATAAATACCTGAAACACTTATTTTATAATATTAAATACCTGGTTTTACCCAAGAAACTAACTCAAAATGATACGGAAATTGGGCTACACTTTGTGTAGAATTGAAGCAATCAGTGACTATCCTTCGTTCTAGGTCTCGTAAGGTTCCTTGGCATTGGCATCGGCGTCCCGCTTGGGATAGGTGTTTGAGCTTAATCTCTCAAATGGACTTTACCGTCACTCATATTTATCGAGAAGGTAACCAAGTTGCAGATATTTTAGCGTCCAGAACCCCCAGTATCGTCTCTTCTACATGGTGGTGGACCGCTCCGAATATTTATACTTCCTTTATTTTCAATGATTTTTGTAACAGACCTTCTTTTAGGTTCTATTGATATATTTTTCTTCTTTTGTTTTCTTTTCTCTCTTGTTCTCTTTCTTTATCTTTAATAATATGTTGGGATGGGGTTGATTCCGATCCCCAACAATCTTACCCAAAAAAAAAAAAAAACAAATTGTATTCTTGAACCTTAAGGAAATGATAATGGGGATCTTTGTCAAAGGAGTTATAATTTATTTTTATATATATAAATATATATATGTCTCCCAATTATGTGCACCTAAACTCATCATTTATCTTTCATTTGGTTATCCACTGGACACTAAAGTATACATATGCATAATCATAGTCTTTCTATTGTCAATTCATCATGACAATAAATATATCAGGACGAAGAATGTGGACCATATATTATGGAGAAGTTTTGACAAATGCATACACTTTGAGTCAAAGTATGGAAATCTAGTGGTCCACATTCTTCGTCCTGATATATTTATTGTTAGGACGAACTGACAATAAAAAATTTGTGCATAATCATAACTTGTAGTGACCCGTAAGTCCGTAAGGATAAAAATCTGTGATATTTATTTAAAAGAAAAATCTGCATTTTAATTAATTGTTTTCTAAGTCGATCAAATTTAGTATGATTTTGAAGTCATAGTAAGAAATTATTTTAGGGGTGTTCAAGTTAGGGATGTCAATGGTATGGGTCGAGGACGGGTTTTCCATTATCATCCCCAATACCAATTTGTATGAGAAATACCATCCCCGATGAATACCCACCTTAAAATAAACGGTGTGAGTATAGGGATTTCCCATTAGGGGATATGTTTTTTGCCCCATACCATCTCCATCCCATTAATGTATTTATTATTTTATTTTATTTTTTGTGACTTTTTGATAAAGATCATATAAATATTATAATATGAAAATAATAGTGTGATGGGTATATTATATATAATGATTTGGAATGGAGTAGTATTTCAATGGTGGGAAAAAAAGAGAGAGGGAAAATTATGTTTATATATATATATAGACAGCAGGCATGGGGATAGGGCCAGGCATGGACTTGAAATCCTGTATCAGTATCGAAATTAAATCGGGGATTGAAAAAAATACCGACCACATACCACAACTTAAATGGTACGGTTAAAACCGCCCCACCCTGAACCAATGGGTAATTTTGACATCCCTAATTCAAGTTTCAAAAATAGAGATTGATGATGATATATGATTGATGCTATATAGACATTATCAATGAATGACCTATCAAAGACCATGCAATCTCCGTCCCTTTGATTAAAGATTAGGCCTGTGTCCAAGCCCAAAAATAGTATAATTAGTTGTGTAGAGCTTGATTATCGAGGTCCGTTAATTCGGATAGCCAAACTTAAAATTAACTAAATCCCATTGAGCTGCCCAAGCCCACTGTGTAGTTAACGTTAACATATGTATGAAGTTGAATGTTAATTAGCAAACCCATTTATCACAAACTGTTTAGCATTAATGAACTAAGGTCTGTCTTTTTTAAAATGATTTGCCCAAGCCCACTTTGTAGTTAACGTTAACATATGTATGAAGTCGAATGTTAATTAGCGTGGGGTGGGGGAGTGGAGGTTTCTGCAGCAGATTTTGGACATTAGAAGTATGTTGTGCAGGTTGGGCCATGCTCTTTGTGGAATTCGATTCTAGGGACACAAATGTTTTTGCTGATGCTTTAGCCAAAAGAGGTGCTGAAGGGGGTGGTGAGATGGTGGAGTGGAGTTTGGACTGATGTGGGCTGTTGGGCGTGCTTTCTTTCTCTGTTTTTCTTTGTTTTTCTTCTTCTTTGCCTTGTCTTCAAAAGGCTGCGACAGTGATTTGTTGTGAAGCCTCTGTCGTTGCTTTTTGAGGTAGCAGTGCAACTGCTTCTGTTCTGTGTTGTTGGCTGGTTTGGCCTCTTGGGTTTGAATAAAGTTGATTTTCAAAAAAAAAAAATGTTAATTAGCAAACCTATTTATCACAAACTGTTTAGCATTAATGAACTAAGGTCTGTCTTTTTAAAAATGATTGGTACGTTAACATATGTATGAAGTTGAATGTTAATTAGCAAACCCATTTATCACAAACTGTTTAGCATTAATGAACTAAGGTCAGGTCTGTCTTTTTAAAAATGATTGGTGTGTGTGTGTGTGTGTGTGTGTGTGTGTGTGTGTGTGTGTGTGTGTGTGTGTGTGTGAGAGAGAGAGAGAGAGAGAGGGAGAGAGAGACTATGGAGTTAATTTTCCTTTTAAACATGGCTGCAATTTCCTTGTTAATCAAGAAATTGGTAGCAAACGTCATGGCTTACTAGGAAATGTTGGTAGCAAACGTCATGGCAGACCTGAAAATGTGTGTGTGTGTGTGAGAGAGAGAGAGAGAGAGAGACTATGGAGTTAATTTTCCTTTTAAACATGGCTGCAATTTCCTTGTTAATCAAGAAATTGGTAGCAAACGTCATGGCTTACTTGGAAATGTTGGTAGCAAACGTCATGGCAGACCTGAAATGTTTTTATTTAATTAATATTACGTGTCCAAAGTCTTACCATAGAATTGTTTGATGGATTTTCTCATTGACTATTAAAAAAGGCAATTAGGAATAGGATGCTTTAGAGAAAATAGATTTGAGTTGTCAATTCCATCACTGTGATGGCTGCTGCTTGTTAGTTGCTTATAAATTTGAGTTTCTTGTCTCTCACTCTCTACTGATCGGAGAGAAGTCTCAACTGGGCATCAAGAGAACAAGTTTGAAGATAAAAAAAAATGGCTGCAGATCAAAGCATTCTGATCCCAAGAGTGAAGCTGGGAAATCAAGGATTTGAGGTAATTTTAAGTTTTGGATTTTTTTTTTTTGTTTTCCTTGTTTAGATTTTCTTGTAAATATGTATTGTTGTTTTAAAAGGTGTCAAAGTTGGGGTTTGGTTGCATGGGCCTATCTGGAAGCTACAATGATCCTGTTCCTGAAGATGTTGGCATATCAATCATCAAGCATGCTTTTGATCATGGAGTCACATTCTTTGATACATCAGACCTCTATGGAGCCAATAATGCTAATGAGAATTTGGTTGGAAAGGTAAATTCCTACACTAAAAATGTTCGTTATGAGAGCTTTATATCCTTTGTCTAACCCTTACTAGACAGTTTGGTCTGGCCCAGGAATCCTGGGTTCGAATTCCCTCATATGCATCTGTTTCTTTGTAGTTTGCATTACAAATGTAACCTGATAATGTTTGAACTTGCTTTGATAAGCTTCCCTGTCTGAAATTTCTTGCTTGGCAAGTAACTGATTCTGTAAAACTCTGCTTCTTCAATTCTCAGGCTTTGAAGCAGTTACCTCGAGAGAAAGTCCAATTAGCCACAAAATTTGGCATTGTCAAATTTGATTATAGTTCAGGTGTTGTAATAAATGGCACCCCTGAATATGTCAGATCCTGTTGTGAGGCTAGCCTGAAACGCCTGGATATCGAATACATCGATCTATATTATCAGCATCGGATTGACACGTTCGTACCTATTGAGGACACTGTAAGTGCTTCTGCATAGTTGCCATTTATAACATTTATCAATCTTTCAAGAATTATGATTGATTTTTTAACCTGTTAGATGGGAGAGCTAAAAAAATTGGTAGAAGAAGGAAAAATAAAGTACATTGGATTGTCTGAAGCAAGTCCTGATACTATAAGGAGGGCAAATGCAATTCATCCCATTACTGCTATACAAATGGAGTGGTCACTGTGGACTCGCGATATCGAAGAAGAAATAGTCCCACTTTGCAGGTTTTCTAATCTACAGTTTAATTTCTTGTTTTGCTACATTAATTCTTACAACTCTATATGATTATATTTTAGGGTTTCCAAACTGTATCATTTTTTATTCATGTTGTATTTTTGTAACTTGATACATTGAAAAATGTCCATGGCATATGGTGATTGTCTCTGCAGGGAACTTGGAATTGGAATAGTTCCATACAGTCCTCTCGGTAGGGGGTTTTTTCGGTGGCAGGGCAGTTGTGGAAAGTATCCCTGCAACTAGTTTTCTGGTAAATTAACTCATATGTGTTAGAGTGCTTGGATACTATTATTGAAATCTTTTCGAATATCTCCTCTACAGGTGATCAACAAAATACTAACAATCCACTAATGGCCATTTCTTCTTCTTCTTCTTCTTCTTCTTCTTTTTCCTTTTTGAAGGCATCAATTCCAAGGTTTTCAGGAGAGAATTTTGACAAGAACAAAAAGTTATATTGGAATGTAGAAAAGCTGGCTGAAAAGCATGAATGCACTCCTGCACAACTTGCACTTTCATGGATTCTTCATCAAGGAGATGATGTTGTTCCAATTCCTGGTAAATGCATCTTCTCTTCTCTAACTTCTTTTAATTTCTTAGTATACATCCTACCAAGGAAGTAAATATCGGTTTCGGTGAAAATATCACGGGTCCAACTTTATGAAAATTTCAGTGAAAGTATCGGAAATTTTATTAATATCCTCAAATTAGCAGCATAATTTCAAGGATATTTTTTATATTTTGATTAAAGTATCGATGTTTACTTTCTTACGGAAAAATAAACCATCCATATCTACATATATTTTAACCTAACCTCAAGTTGGATCCTTGATATTTTCACCGAAACCAATATTTACTTCCTTGTTAACCACTTACTAACTATGCACGTCATGTGCCCCAAGGGCGTAGCTTAGCTGGTAGATGGAAGAGCTTGGGGCTTGGGGCTTGGGTAAATGATTCCCAAGTCAACAGTTCGAATCCTACCAATGGCAAAAGGCTTCAAAAAAAATACCCGGTCTAGACAGGCTAGTGGATTGATTGATACTGTTATTAAAAAAATAAAAAAAATAAAAAAAATAAATAAAAAAATAAATAAAAAAACAAAAAAAAAAAAACTATGCAGGTCATGTATATTAGCATAGTAAAACCAACAAGTGTCTATACTTTCTAAATATAGTTTTTGATCCTCTTGATCTAACCTGTGTGCAGGAACAACAAAGATCAAGAATCTTGATAGCAATATTGGTTGTATAAAGGTGAAGTTGACAAATGAAGATTTACAAGAGATTTCTGCTGTGATACCCATCAACGAGGTGGCTGGAGGAAGAACAACAGATATTTTCTTGAACTACGATTGGAATTTTGCAAACACACCACCAAAACATATATAACATGATGTGGGACACTTTTGGAATCCTGTGAAAAGGGTAAATAATGTCGGATTTGGGCTCATAATCTATCTTTTGAAGCTTTTGATGAGCCCTTAATCAGTCGCCCAGGACCCCCTGTGATACACTGCCGACTGTATTTTTGGATCTTAATAACTTTTAGTGGGAATTTACATTTTCAGTACATTTTGTTTTGTTGTGTTCGAGGTCCTAATTTGAGTCAGTTTTTGTTTTTCTATTTAAGCATGAATTCAAAGATTTTTTGTTATCTTTGATTATTAATGATAAAAAGTTCCTTTTAAGCAATTTCTGTAGTGGATTTGACTTAATCGCTTTTGTTTCTTTTGAGCAACTTTGAATGCAATTTGATCTGACTTTAATTTGTAGGCATATTATCATTTTGTCCCCTGGAAAAATTCTTATAGAACAATGAGGACAGGTTTTCAACATATTGGCCGTTAATCCCCCTAATTTGAAAATAATGGACACTGAACCCCTTCTGTGACGATTTCCGTCCAAAATTTAGGTTGACCGTTACTGTTTGAGGGTAATTTAATTGGTAATCAACTACAAAAATTAAAAATTAAAAAATTGAAAATTGAAAATTTGATTTGGTTGAGATCCACCGCCCATCTTATCAGATGGACGGTCTGGATCTCCACCAAAGCCAATTTCCAATTTTTATAAAAAGAATTTAAAAAAAAAATATTATTAAAAACCAAACCCAAAATATTAATATCACTAAAAAACAATAAAAATAGAAATTAAAAATAAAAAAGAATTAAAAAAATAATAATAAGATCTGGATATCCACTGTCCATCTCCATGATTAACGGTGGAGAACAAAAAAAAATTATATTAAAAAAAAAGATTATTAAAAACCAAACCTAGAATATTAATATCAGTAAAAAATGAAATCCATACCACCACCATCATCTTCTCCAACTCACTCACACGACCACCCCCACCATCATCTTCTCCAACTCAAACACAAACCCTAACCCTAGCCACCACCACCACCGACACCACTACCCAAACACCATACCCTAGCCCGCCGAAATCACCGTAACCACTACTCCTAGCCACTCCGATCTCAATCTCTCTTTCTCTCTCTTGATCGATCGATATCATCTTTCCTAATTTTTCCTGAAATGACGATGGTCAGCCGGAGATGGTGAGGACCCGAAGCGATGATGGCAAGTTGAAGTGGAGACCAAAGGCTTCAGCTAATGGAGGATCTTCGAAAGTAAGTTTAATGTTATTTACAACAACCAAAAAAAAAAAAAAAAAAAAAAAAAAGGAACAACGAAATCGCACCAAGAATCGCAACAAAGAAAATCTAATCTTTGACAAAACGAAACCACACCAAAACTTTAACTCAATCGCTCAAAAAAAAAAAAATTCATCAGACGATTAATATCACACTCACTATCTACCACCAACAATCCAATCGACTATAGGAAAAAAAAAAAAAAAATAGCATCTAATAAATATGGTTTTACCATGAAATAAGAAGAAGAAACAAGTCATGCAAATGGATGTGAGAAAACTATATGTAAAGATTATAGATGAAGTGTATTTTTATTTTTATTTTTTTGAAAAAGATATGGGGAGTATTAAGTTTGAAAAATAAGTAAAAGTGTAGTCCTGGAAATAAACCAAAAAATTAATAAAACCATATAATTTTATATAATTAAATCAAAATTTTAAAAAGTGGGACATAAATAGTTCAGTAGTTGTGGTGCCACTCTTTACATAAAACTGCTTCATATTTTATGTATTAGCAAGCATTAATTGTTATGTGGAATTGCTGTTTCTGCATTTTGAGAATTTATAGTTGCTATTAAAAGAAAACTTGAAGGATCATGAACTATTTAGCTTGGGATATATGTCCAAAATGGATTGGTTAAATAAAGGGTTAATTGCAATAACATACCTTGAGATTTTTCAAAAAGGCTTAATATACAACAAATGGCTTTAATTGCTGTAGCCCCCTTACCATTAGTCAAAAACTGTTAAAGATAACGGTTGATTGGATATCAAGGGGTAAAACCGTCGTTTATGCAGTCAAATATTTTTAGGTAGATATAATAATAAATTATCTATTTATTTGTTATTTAAAAACTATATATATATATATATATATATATATATATATATATATAATAAAGATCAAAAGAGATTTAGATCTCCATTAAAGGAAAGAGATCTGGTTCTCCTCCAAAAAATGAAGAACCAGGTCTCCCTTCCAAAGACGGAAACATAATCTCCATTGAAGGAAAGAGATTTGGGTTTCCTCCAATAATGAAGATCCGATTTTCTCTATTAGAGAGCTAGATCCAATCCTCCGTGTAGAACCGACACTCCTCCGTGTGAGGAGCACATCCTCTGCCGCTGGAGTGGCCCCGGCAATGGTGGACTTGTTTTTTGTTTGAAAAAAGTTTTATTTTTTTGGATTGATTATTGAGTTGATAAAGATTGATTATTGAGTTGATAAAGATTGATTGTGGATGGATGGGTTTGTTTATACAAAGATAAAGTTTTGAAGGAATGATTAGGTGATGAAATTAAAGAAGAGATGTTTGGGAGATGAAGTTAGGGTGATTCTTGGATGATGAAGAAGAAGTTGGGTGATGTTTGAGTGATGCGGATGGTTTTTAAAATCTGGGAAATTGGTGTTTTGGAAGTGAGAAAATGAAAAGAAGTAAAGAATATGTGATGAAGATGGTTTTTAAAATCTGGGAAATTGGTGTTTGGGAAGTGAGAAAATGAAAAGAAGTAAAGAATATAGAAAGAAGAGAGAGAGAGAGAGAGAGTTTGGAAAAAACAAAAAATTGTAGATCGTTTATGTTGATTTTAATTTATTTTTTTTTAGATTTTATTTCTTCAATTTCAAGAGTTTATTATAATTTTACTTATTATTTTTATTATTTAATATTTTAATGATTATCTTCAAAGTAAAGGGTAATTAAGACTTTTCAAACAAAGTATAAGCGTATTTTTGACTCTTTGCACCCAAATGTTAGTCAACCATTAAATGGGATGAAAGTCAATTGTGGACAAGGGGGTCTGCTGCAATTAAAGTCATTAGTTGAATATTAAGTTTTTTTAACAAAACTCAGGGTAAGTTATTGCAATTAACCCTTAAATAAATGAAAAAGAAAAAAAAATTGATAAGACAAGATTGACCTCACACATACATCTATGATGTTGTGGGTTGGAGTCATACCCCATCCCCCGATCTCGAAATATTGTAATAATAAATAAATAAATAAAAAGTTAGGGTGGTCACCGCTTTGTTTTGTGACGAGTAATTGATAGCTAGAGCTATCCCCTAGGGTTGGAGTTGCATTCTGACTCTCCCCTAGAATGGGAGTTACATTATAAGCCAACTCATAATGGTGTCAGCTTTAAACCCAAAAAAAATCACTGTTGCCGGTTTGTACGTTACACAAATTACTACAAGATATATATAGGTTGTATTGACTTGTAAGGATAAAAATCTGTGATATTGATTTAAAAGACAAAGAGAAAAAGAAAAAAAAAAAAAAAACAGGGATTATAAAGAAAGAAAATTTTGTGCTTTAATTAATTGTTTTCTAAGTCAATCCAATTTACTGTTAAAAAAAAATTAATTTTTTAAAAAAAAAAAAAGTCAATCCAATTTAGTATAATTTTGAGGTAATAGTAAGAAATTATTTTAGAGGTGTTCAAGTTTCAAAATTCAAATATAGAGATTGATAAAAAATAAAATAAATAATAAAATAAAAAATTGGTTGACAATATCTATTAATCCCCTAACCTAGGAGTCATTTGTCCAAACCCCAAGCTCGTCCATCTACTAGATGATGAGCTACGTCCCTATTGGCAAATACAGAGATTGACATATAATGATATACGATTGATGCCACATTGACATTATTAATGACCTATCAAACACCAATAGGAAGGTTAACTGACAGAAACCAACGTTAGAAAAAAAAAAAAAAAAAAAAAAAAGTTGGCCGAGTCCATGCAATATCAAATACACAAGAGTAGAATTTAGAAGAGGGAAATGGAAAGATTTGAAAGAAATGTTTACTTTTATAAATTCATCATGATCTCAATACAATTGCATCCAGATATTTATAAGCTGAAGAAGTTGCAAATGAGTTCGCAAATAACAATAATTGATTAAACTAAATAATAGGGATGTGCACCACTCATGTAATTGTGGAATTGCACCACTTATACCATCATGGCCATGATTCACTCATGGATGCCCTCACTTATGTCAACAACACAACTAACAATAACTAACAACACTATGACTAAGTCTCTTCCTTCTTTGTTGCACATATCGTCCAAGCCCACTCTGAAAAGGGCTAATGGGTAAGGTCTGACCTAACAAAAACATTGAAGGCTCGGCCTGCGTATCCGACCTTTTTGTAGTTAACCATTTTTTTTGTTTTTTTGAAGTATTATATTAAATTCGGTATTTCAAGGGAGGGAGATTACTCAAATCCAAACACATGTGATGTAGGTGTGAGGAGTATGCATTGGGCCAACCTCGACTCGTCTTTTTTATAGTTAGCATTAAAATAAGAAGTTGAATGCTAGCAAACCCTTTCATCACATGAAAATTAACCCTTTTTAAAATGTTTGGTCTTAGAAGTGGCAGAATTTAGTTGGGCAGTCACTTTCAATCAGAGAGAGACTACGGTGTTAATTTTCATGTCTAACATATGGCTGCAATTTCCTTGTTAATTAATCAAGAAATTGGTAGCAAACGTCATGGCATACTTGGAAACATTGGTAGCAAACGTCATGGCTGACATCCATTGTTTTTATTTAATTAATATCATGTATCGTCTTGCCGTAGAACTGTTTGACGGATTTTCTAATTGACTATAAAAAAATGGCAATTAGGATGCTTTAGAGAAAATAGATTTGAGTTGTCAAATCCAGCAAAGTGATGGCTGCTGCTTCTTGGTTGCTTATAAATTTGAGTTTCTTGTCTCTCGCTCTCTACTGATCAGAGAGAAGCCGCAAGTGGGTATCAAGAGAACAAGTTTGAAGATCAAAAAAATGGCTGCAGATCATGATCAAAGCATTCTGATCCCAAGAGTGAAGTTGGGAAATCAAGGATTTGAGGTAATTAAGTTTTGGATTTTTTTTTTCTTGATGCTTTTTGTTTTCCTTGTTTAGATTTTCTTGTAAATGTGTAGTGTTGTTTCAATAGGTGTCAAAGTTGGGGTTTGGTTGCATGGGCCTATCTGGAAGCTACAATGATCCTGTTCCTGAAGATGTTGGCATATCAATCATCAAGCATGCTTTTGATCATGGAGTCACATTCTTTGATACATCAGACTTCTATGGAGCCAATAATGCTAATGAGATTTTGGTTGGAAAGGTAAATTCCTGCACTAAGAATGTCGTTAGAGAGCTTTATATCATTTGTCTAACCCTTACTAGACAGTTTGGTTTGGCCCAGGAATCCTGGGTTCGAATCCCCTCATATGCATCTGTTTCTTTGTAGTTTACATTACAAATGTAACCTGATGATGTTTGAACTTGCTTTGATAAGCTTCCCAGTCTGAAATTTCTTGCTCGGCAAGTAACTGATTCTGTAAAACTCTGCTTCTTCAATTCTCAGGCTTTGAAGCAGCTGCCTCGAGAGAAAGTCCAATTAGCCACAAAATTTGGCGTTGTCAAATTTGATTATAGTTCAGGTGTTGTAATAAATGGCACCCCTGAATATGTCAGATTCTGCTGTGAGGCTAGCTTGAAACGCCTGGATGTCGAATACATCGATCTCTATTACCAGCATCGGATTGACACATCAGTACCTATTGAGGACACTGTAAGTGCTTCTGCATATCTTGCCATTTATAACATTTTTCATTCTGTCAAGAATTCTGATTGATTTTTTTAACTTGTTAGATGGGAGAGCTAAAAAAGTTGGTAGAAGAAGGAAAAATAAAGTACATTGGATTGTCTGAGGCAAGTCCTGATACTATAAGGAGGGCAAATGCAGTTCATCCCATTACTGCTATACAAATGGAGTGGTCACTATGGACTCGCGATATCGAAGAAGATATAATCCCACTTTGCAGGTTTTCTAATCTACGGTTTGAATTTCTTGTTCTGCTACATTAATTCTTACAACTCTATATGATTTCAGGGTTTCCAAAGTGTATCGTTTTCATTTTGTGTCGTATTTCTGTAACCTAAAACGTTGAAAAATGTCCATTATGGCATATGGTGATTGTCTCTGTAGGGAACTTGGAATTGGAATAGTTCCATACAGTCCTCTCGGCAGGGGGTTTTTCGGTGGCAAGGCAATTGTGGAAAGTATCCCTGCAAACGGTTTTCTGGTATGTTAACTTATCTGTGTTAGATGCTTGGATACTATTATTGAAATCTTTTCAAACATCTCCTCTACATGTGATCAACGAAATACTAACAATCCACTAATGGCCAATTCTTCTTCTTCTTCTTCTTTTTCCCTTTTGAAGGCATCAATTCCAAGGTTTTCAGGTGAGAATTTTGACAAGAACAAAAAATTATATTGGAATGTAGAAAAGGTGGCTGCAAAGCATGAATGCACTCCTGCACAACTTGCACTTTCATGGATTCTTCATCAAGGAGATGATGTTGTTCCAATTCCTGGTAAATTCATCTTCTCTTCTCTAGCTTCTTTTCTTAGTATTTAAGATTTATAACTTGAACTTGCAAATTATTATTTTTTTTGAAATTCTAAAATTTGTCATTCCAAGGAAGTTCGGTTTCGTTGAAAATATCAAGAGCTAAATTTTTAAAAATTTTGGTGAAATATTAGAAATATCTTCAATATCCTCAAAATATCAGGAATATTTCAACGATATTTTTTATATCAATCCCCCACAAATACGTGGAATAACTATAATATTTCAGTCAAAGTATCAATATTTACTTTGTTACCTCTTACAAGACCGGTCATTGGTGCGATATTTTAACCAAAACCGGTATTTATTTATTTATTTTTATTTTTTTTGAACAGCTAAACTTTATTTATAAAAAGGCCACCAAGGCCAAGTAAAACAACAAGTGACAAGGCCCTAGAGCCAAACTAAACCACACACCAAAGCTACACGAAAGAAAACAAACAGAAAAAACCCCAGACCCAACAAGCCAAAACTTACTTTCTTTATTAGCACGACCCACCAAAATGTATATACTTTCCGAATATAGTTTTTGATCTTCTTGATATAACTTGTGTGCAGGAACAACAAAGATTAAGAATCTTGATAACAATATTGGTAGTATAAAAGTGAAGCTGACAAATGAAGATTTACAAGAGATTTCTGCTGCGGTACCCATCAACGAGGTGGCTGGAGAAAGAAACACAGATAATGCCTTTAGCTGCACTTGGAAGTTTGCCAACACACCACCAAAACATATATAACAACATTCTCATATATACCATCTCTAGTTGAGCATGATGGAGGAACCTCTGGAAGCATGATGGAGGAACCTCTGGAAGCTTGCAAAAGGGGCAGAGAATGTCGAATTTGGGCCCATTATATACCATTGGAATCGTCCCAACGAACTCTATTATAGTCACTAGGGAATCCCTGTAATGCACTGCAATTTCCCCAAATTCTGTCGTTTCGACTTTCATTTTTCAGTTTTTTTCTTTTTAGACTGTATTTTCGGATCTTGATAATTTTTAATAGGAATTTCCATTTTAAGTACGATTTGTTTTGTTGCGTTTGTTTTCGGAAGATGTTTTAGAATTTGTCAATAACTCAAATTTCCCTTTTGGTAAATTCGAGAATTTCTCAACTCAAGTCATTTTAGAAGTCTTTTAGTCGTATGAAGTCAATTTTTGTTTTCTATTTAAAGACTTATTGTGAACTTTGATTATTTAACTTTGATTATTATAATAAAAAGTTATTAGGTGTCGATATTGACACCCATAAATATGATAAGTACACCCATATTTTAATAAAAAATTTAATTACAAAAATATCCCAATATGAATTTACCAATAAGGATAAATTAGTTTAATTAAAAATAAACACAATACTATGTACACCCATTAATTACACATATATCTTCAACTATATCACTTTATTAAAATAAAAATAAAAAACTAAACCCTAATTGAACCCTAATTCTATTTCAAGTATCAAAATCTCCCGTTATCAAAATCCGTTTATGAAGGAATGAAGAGTGAAGGGCGAGGGCTGGCCGTTGGCCGACCACCGCACACATCATATTGCTCCATCAACTAAATTTCTCTTAGGCATTTTGTCAAACAATTCCATGGCAATGTTTAAGTTTCCGCGTTTCGCATACATGTTGAAATAGCAGTAGCAAGAACCAAATTGGGGTTACAACTTGACACAAATGGAACCGAGTTGGTGAACAGGACTATGAACCAATTTCCCAATACCCAAATTTCTACTTCTAGCACACGTGACAAGAACATGAATGGATGAACCAATGTAATCTCATTAGGCCTTATATTCAAACTCTACATGTCCTTGAACACTTACATGAAAGATAAATTGTGAATATAGAATTTAACGGCCATGATGTGATGGTATATATGTGGGCATTGAATAGGGTAGTGATATTGGGTGTCTTAATAACCTAAGAGGGTTTATAAATAAATTGTATTAAAATGAAAACATTCATTTAAATAAGGGTACTATTGGTATTAAGATGGGTGTTTATAGTAATGTTTTAATTTCAAATTTTAGACATGGGTGTACTTATAAATATGGGTGTGCTTATCATATTTATGGGTGTCAATATCCATACCCAAAGTTCTTTTGAAGAAATTTGATTCAACTTTCTACCCTCGAATTGGGGGCTAACCCCGTGTAAAAACCCTAAAGTTAGATGGGTGAGTCCAAAGGACTAGAATTACAAAATAATGAAAGAGTGGCGATATTTGTACCCCTCTAATACCGTATGTACATCTTAAATTTTATTTTATTTTAATTCCAATATTACTCTTAAATTAAATTAAAAATATTTTTATATTTCTTTTTAACTATTTTACTTTTTTGAAATTTTTAATAATCAAACTAATTTTTTTAAAAGAAAACAAAAATCCAAAAACAAAATTCAGACCCAAAAGTGGGAGCTTCTTCCATAAAAAAAATTAAATGTTACATGAGATTGAAAAGAGGACTGAGAGATTTTTTATTCATACCATTTTTTTTTCCAAGTGAGGCGAGGAAAAATAATAACCCACTGTATTGTTTCTGTCTCTCTTTGTTGCAAGATACATCATAACATCAACTAAGAAAAACTGTCACAAAAACACTTCTTTTTAGCATTTCATTAAGAATCTCACTTACACGTTAGTAATTTACAAAATCACAAAGAATTTCATAGTTTGACTGTATTTATTTTATAATTCTTTCATTTATAATAATTTTCTAAAATTGAAAAAAGGCTATATTTGGTAATGTTGGGGTGTGGTTACAAATTATAATCTTTTAAAAAAATTAACAAGGGTACACGTACAATTTTCCAGGGATGTAAATATTGGGACTCACTTACTTATAAGGAAAAAAAAAAAGTAGAGCTTGTCAGGCCATGAAGGAAACGAACGAGATGAAACGGAAGATTGGGGATTGGGAAAATGGGGGAAATGAGTGGGAGTGGGGAACCTCCACCAAACACCCCTAACCCTTTTATCCCATGAGCATCCCTGCTATGATATGTGAAAATATATACACGTGTGTCTAATACAACCTAGAGGGGGGGTGTGAATGGGTTGTTAATCGATTATTACCAATTTTTTTTATTAGTCAATATTAATCGCAATTAACCCAAAACAAAAATACAATAAAAATCAAGTAAAGTGTGGAAATTAAAGAACACTTGATTTTTACGTGGAAACTCTCCAACTAGGAAAAACCACGGGACTAGCTACGCTAGCCACGTGAGCCACATAAATCCACTATATGAAAAGATGGTTACAGCCTTAAGTGATACACGCACTCTCACTCACGATAACCTCAGGCTATGAACACTACACTACTCTTGGTTCAATCCTAGTGATATCCCTCAATCCACTACTCTTGGCATTAGCACCCCTTACTCTACCCGCAGGCCTTTTATAGCGATACTTGACAAATGCTTGCCAACCAATCCTTGGTTGCAAGACTTCACTTGCTTGTGTAACTTCACCTAAAAGCCATAAGACTTTGACTCATTGAAGAGAATTAAAAGTCTAAGTGAATATGACAATAATGCTCAAATGCAATAATGTGTAAGACCACACACAAAATGTCTAACTAGATGTTATAATGCAATTTAACAATTTAGTTATCAAACAATGCCTACATACCCATACATGAGGTCTCAATTAGTTGTAGAAAGATTCTAGCAACCTAATTGTCAAATACATTCACATAAACATTCATAAGCTTGACTAGATGCACAAGGCCAACCTAATCATCAATTAAACATACATGAATATTTATGGATTAGCCATTTAGGCATATATGACCTAATAATGGAAGCTATCAAAAACAACCCCAATCATGCAATTAAGACTCATAAATATATGCAATAAAAGGAGTCAAAGTATTTAATCAATCAATAAATACCTAATCTAAAGTAAGAAGAACAATAAATGATATTCAATGAAGTTCTAACTTACATAGTCATGAAACCAAGAAGACTCATGCTTTAAAAATGTTCAATGAAGCATGAAGAAGATGGGTTTTGGGTTTGGAGAGTCAAAGAATGAAGCTTGAAGCTTTCTCTCTCTAGAACCACTCTTTCTATCTCTTTAGGGTTTTAATTTCGTGGTCTTAATGAAGAAGATGAGAAAGAGGGGTTTAAATAGGTGCCCTAAGTGAAACTACGTCGTTTTGGAAAGAAAACTAATTTCTGGAGTCAAAAAGCGACTTGTATGGAAGTCACCTCACAAGTCGCTTTAGTCTCGGGATAAGGGGTCAAAAAGTGACTTCCAAGGCAACTTGGGCAGAAGTCACTTCACAATTCGCTTTTGTCTCAGGTTATACAAAACAAGACAGCACAACAACTCCAGATTCAAGCGACCCGAAAGAAGACCAAACAATATCAAAACCTTTCGTATTATATATCGTTAGAAAGGTATGGAAGTCTAATTTCTACTCCTTTTTACAAAAATAGGTTTCAATGTCTATAGAAAGAGATATGGTCATTTAAGTGACCAAATGTCAGATTTGGACACTAACAATATTGCCAAAACTCATGGTATAAGACCATGTGACCCAAGACCAATCCAAGAGAGGAAAAGGGACCTCTCTAGTGATCACACATCGCGTTAAGACAAGCACACCATCGTACATGCACGGACGCTTCCAATCAATCATCAGGAAACGAATTACATCACACAAAACCACACTTAAGTCTAAAAATGAAGTGCAAGTGTGATGGGTGTAATGGATGCATACATATAAACAATTAGAACACAAATGCAAGATGAAAAAAGCATGCATGAAATGTGTGTGTGTGTGCACCTAAACTCTTCAAGAGGCAAAGTCAAATGAATATACTCTTCGCTCTTGAAGTCACAGAGATGCTTGGAAGCTTACCATTGTGATCCTAAGCTACCCATTACAAAATCATCCCCGATGTGGTTTGTCATGAAATAAGTTAATCACAAAATAGAGATTCTTACAATATAGGAACCTCCACCAAACACCCCTAACCCTTTTATCCCTTGTAGTGACTCGTAAGGATAAAAATCTGTGATATTTATTTAAAAGAAAAATGTGCACTTTAATTAATTGTTTTCTAAGACGATCAAATTTAGTATGATTTTGAAGTAATAGTAAGAAATTATTTTAGGGGTGTTCAAGTTTCAAAAATAGAGATTGATGCTACATTGACATTATCAATGAATGACCTATCAAAGACCATGCAATCTCTGTCCCTTTGATTAAAGATTTGGCCTGTGTCCAAGACCTAAAATTAGTTGTGCAGAGCTTGATTATCAAGGCCTGTTAATTCGGAGAGCCAGACTCAAAATTAACTAAATTCATGTCAGTTTTTCGGATGCTGGTGGGGGTGGCCATGGATATTGAAAAATTACAGAGATCTTTCTTTTGGGAAGATGGGGGAGAAAAAAGGAAACTCCATGCAGTCAATTGGGAGACTTTGTGTAAAAGTAAGAAAAATGGCGGGTTGGGAATAGGAAGGATGATGGACAAGAATAGGAGTTTATGAGCAAAATGAGTGTGGAGATTTGGCACGGAGGAAAATTCCTTATGGAGGAGAGTTATTAGCGCGAAGTACGGAGTTTCTAAAACCTCTCTTTTATGGAATTGGAACAGTAGTAAGCCTGAATCCCCTTTTATTCAAGCGGTTGGTGACTTATTCGCTGCTGGTTCAATAACAGCCAAGATCTTAAAAGAAGGGGCTCAAGTTAAGGTGGGTAATGGAAAGAGGGCTAGCTTTTGGAATGATCCATGTGGCTTAGATATTCCTCTCAAAGAGGTGTGTCCTAGACTTTTTGTGTTGGCTGAGAATAAAGATGGAAGAGTGGAAGACTTTGGTAGGTGGCATGGGTCGAATTGGGTGTGGGAGATTAAATGGAGGAGACCTCTTTTTGACTGGGAGAAAGTTCAAGGGGAGATTCTTTATTGTATTCTGGACTGTGTGCAAATCCAAATGATTAGGACGGACTCATTAGTTTGGTCTCTTAATTCGGATGGCAATTTCTCGGTGGGATCTTTTCGAAGATGCTTGGAAGATTGTGCTATGGATTCCAACCCGGATCACTTGTTCATTTGACAAGGAGTTTGTCCTCCAAAGGTGGAAATGTTAATGTGGCAGCTGTTGAAAGGAAAGGTCCTGGTGCGTCAAGTTTTGAGAAGATTTGGTTATGATGTTGGGATGTCTTTGGAGTGCCCTCTCTGTAATTCTGGTGAGGAGTCTATCGATCACCTTTTTCTGCATTGCCCTTGGTCTAGGGAGTTATGGTTCAGATGTATGAAGTGGTGGAACGTCAAGTTTTGTGCGAGTAAAACTTTGCTTTACTGGGCTAGGGGATGGCCTGGTTTGTGCCCAAATTCCAATAGCAGCAGTGCGTGGAACTCTTTGTTCTTTGCGCTTACCTGGACAGTTTGGGAGACAAGGAACCAAAGGGTTTTTAATGCTAAGGAAGCCTCCATGTCTTTGGCTGCTGATATGGTTGGGTTTAGGGTGGTCTGGTGGTTTAAATACTTGAGGAAGAATTGCTTTGAGCCAATAACGCATATGCTGTTAAACATTCAGGTCAGTTGCTCTTCTTCTAAGACCAGGAATCGAACCTTCAATAAGTTGTGGCAGCCCCCTTCTCCTAACACCATGAAATTCAATGTTGACGGATCTTCAAGAGGGAATCCTGGTAGTGCAGGTATAGGTGGGGTTTTCAGAGATTGCTTGGGCAAGATTATGGGGTTATTCTCCCTTCGTATCGGTTATCTGGATGCTATTTCAGCGAGAGTTTTAGCCATCCTAAAAGCCTGCAAACTTTGCACGCTGACGGCTGAATTAAGGATGAAAACTATTGTGATAGTGAGTGACTCGAAAGTGGCGCTGTCCTGGGTGAATGGAGAAGGCACCATAAGTTCTGATTGTGATTTGGCCATAAATGAGATTAGAAGATATTTGAGCTACATGGGCAACACGTCAGTTGTTTTTAATTCTAGAGCAAGCAATACTTTGGCAGATAGTTTGGCAAAGAAGGGGTCGGGGTTGAACGAGCAGGTCCTGATCTAGGATTTCAGTTAGCTCTCCTGGTGGTTTTGTTTGGTTGTTTTTGCTTTCTTTTTTCTTTTTCCTGGGCTGCCTTTCTTGGTTTTGTTGTCTGGGTTGTGCTTGTTTCTGTGCTCTGCTTTTCTCTGTTTTGCTTGTGGGTTGGTTTCCTGTGCCTTGGTTTGTTGTCCAGTTCCGGTCTGTGGTTCTGGTGTTTCCTGGCTTTGTGCCTTTTAATAAATTTTGCTGTTCTAAAAAAAAAATATATATATATTAACTAAATATATCCGATTGAGCTGCCCAAGCCCACTTTGTAGTTAACGTTAACATATGTATGAAATTGAATGCTAATTAGCAAACCCATTTATTACAAACTGTTTAGCATTGAACTAAGGTCTGTCTTTTTTTAAATGATTGGTCTTAGAAGTGGAAGATTTTTGTTGGGCAGTCGCTTTCTACGTGAGAGAGAGAGAGACAGAGACTATGGAGTTAATTTTCCTGTTTAACATGGCTGCAATGTCCTTGTTAATCAAGAAATTGGTAGCAAACGTCATGGCAGACCTCAAGTGTCCAAAGTCTTAGCATAGAACTGTTTGATGGATTTTCTCATTGACTATTAAAAAAGGCAATTATGATGCTTTAGAGAAAATAGATTTGAGTTGTCAATTTCAGCACAGTGATGACTGCTGGTTGCTGGTTGCTTATAAATTTGAGTTTCTTGTCTCTCACTCTCTACTGATCAGAGAGAAGTCTCGATTGGGTATCAAGAGAACAAATTTGAAGATCAAAAAAATGGCTGCAGATCAAAGCATTCTGATCCCAAGAGTGAAGCTGGGAAATCAAGGATTTGAGGTAATTTTAAGTTTTGGATTTTTTTTTGTTTTCCTTGTTTAGATTTTCTTGTAAATATGTATTGTTGTTTTAAAAGGTGTCAAAGTTGGGGTTTGGTTGCATGGGCCTGTCCAGAAGCTACATTGATCCAGTTCTTGAAGATGTTGGCATATCAATCATCAAGCATGCTTTTGGTCATGGAGTCACATTCTTTGATACATCAGACCTCTATGGAGCCAATAATGCTAATGAGAATTTGGTTGGAAAGGTAAATTCCTGCACTAAAATGTCGTTAGAGAGCTTTATATCATTTGTCTAACCCTTACTAGACAGCTTGGTATGGCCTAGGAATCTTGGGTTTGAATCCCCTCATATGCATCTGTTTCTTTGTAGTTTACATTACAAATGTAAACTGATGATGTTTGAACTTGCTTTGAAAAGCTTTCCCGTCTGAAATTTCTTTCTTGGCAAGTAACTGATTCTGTACAACTCTGCTTCTTCAATTCTCAGGCTTTGAAGCAGCTGCCTCGAGAGAAAGTCCAATTAGCCACAAAATTTGGCATTGTCAAATTTGATTATAATTTAGGTGTTGTAATAAATGGCACCCCTGAATATGTCAGATCCTGCTGTGAGGCTAGCTTGAAATGCCTGGATGTCGAATACATCGATCTCTATTACCAACATCGGATTGACACATCAGTACCTATTGAGGACACTGTAAGTGCTTCTGCATATCTTGCCATTTATAACATTTATCAATCTATCAAGAATTCTGATTGATTTTTTCAACTTGTTAGATGGGAGAGCTAAAAAAATTGGTAGAAGAAGGAAAAATAAAGTACATTGGATTGTCTGAGGCAAGTCCTGATACTATAAGGAGGGCAAATGCAGTTCATCCCATTACTGCTATACAGATGGAGTGGTCACTATGGACTCGTGATATCGAAGAAGAAATAGTCCCACTTTGCAGGTTTTCTAATCTACAGTTTGAATTTCTTGTTTTGCTACATTAATTCTTACAAAGTGTATCATTTTCATTTCGTGTCGTATTTCTGTAACCTGAAACGTTGAAAAATGTCTATGGCATATGGTGATTGTCTCTGCAGGGAACTTGGAATCGGAATAGTTCCATATATACTGTCCTCTCGGTAGTGGGTTTTTCGGTGGCAGGGCAGTTGTGGAAAGTATACCTACAACCAGTTCTCTAGTAAGTTAACTCATACATGTTAAAGTGCTTGAATACTATTATTGAAATCTTTTCGAACATCTCCTCTACAGGTGATCGACAAACTACTAACAATCCAATAATGGCCATGCCCTTTTTTTCTTCTTTGTTTTTCCCTTTTGAAGCCATCACTTCCAAGGTTTTCAGGAGAGAATTTTGACAAGAACAAAAAGTTATATTGGAATTTAGAAAAGCTGACTGAAAAGCATGAATGCACTCCTGCACAACTTGCACTTTCATGGATTCTTCATCAAGGAGATGATGTTGTTCCAATCCCTGGTAAATGCATCTTCTCTTCTCTAACTTCTTTTAATTTCTTAGTATACATCCTACCAAGGAAGTAAAAATCGGTTTCGGTGAAAATATTACGGGTCCAACTTTATGAAAATTTCAGTGAAAGTATCGGAAATATCGTTAATATCCTCAAATTAGCAGCATAATTTCAAGGATATTTTTTATATTTTGATTTATGTATCGATGTTTACTTTCTTACGGAAAAATAATTCATCCATATCTACATATATTTTAACCTAACCTCAAGTTGGATCCTCGATATTTTCACTGATACCAATATTTATTTCCTTGTTAACCACTTACCAACTATGCAGGTCATGTAAGGGTGTAACTCAGCTGGTAGATGGACGAGCTTGGGGCTTAGGTAAATGACTCCCAAGTCAACAGCTCGAATCCTACCAATAGCAAAAGACTTCAAAAAAATACCCGTCTAGAAAGGTGGATAGATAAATACGGTTAAAAATAAATAAATAAATAAAACTATGCATGCAGGGGCGGATGCATGAGAGGGTTGCCCCGGGCTGTAGCCCGGGCAGCCCTCTCTCAAAAGAAAAAAAAAAAAATATTCATTATGACTAATTGCACAAACACCCCTGATATTAGGTCTAATTGTATTTATATGCAAATTTTGTTTATAATTACACTAACATCCCCTACCATTAGTATAATTTATTTCATTTATTTATTCGAACTTAAAATCAAAAGAAAATAACAAAAATTACAAACAATCGATCACAATTGACAAAAGTATTATTTTATGCTTGTTTTACATATAATATTTACTTGTTTTTATTTCAAATTTGTTATTGCACAATTTAAATTCATTTCATTTTGTTCTATTTATAAGTTTAAACAATTCAAACCGGTCATTAATAGTAAATTTCTATAATATATAGAATCTATTTAAAAACAAGATATATATTAACAAACAAATCAACGTGAGAGTCTGTGAGTCATTGATTAAGTATTCAAATATATAGACTAAACAATTCAATGTGAGGGTTAGTGAGCCACTAATTAAGTATTAGAATATATTGACTAAACAAAAATAGATAAATCCAACAATTAATATCTAATGAATTGACTATATAATACTAGTGTATACTGAGGAAAAAAAAAAAAAAAAAAAAGCTATTTATATATATAATTTAGCCCAGTCTGTAAATATTTCCTGGGTCCGCCCCTATATGCAAGTCATGTATATTAGCATAGCTGTAAAACCAACAAGTAGAGATGCACATTTTTCCCCGGGGCCCCAATTCCCCGCGTCCCCATCCCCATTTAGGGAATTTTTTTAAGGGAAAAATGGGGAAATGGGGGGGATGGGGATGAAAATCATCCCCAAATTGAAATGGGGATCCCCCCCTCCCCCCCTCCCCATCCCCATCCCCATTTCCCCATTTTCCCCACAATTATATTGAAATGGGATGGGGATGGGGATGGGGATGGGGATGGGGATAGGGGCGAGGTCCCCCATCCCCATTTCCCCCAAACATATATAAATATAATTATAATATATATATATATATATTTATTTATTTATTCTTTGAAAACCCTAACTCCCTAAGTATATATACACATTTACTCTTTAATTTGTTTTATTTATTGAAATGTTTATTTTTTTAGTTTAATTTATAATTTTTAGTCAAATGGGGAAATTGGGGAACGGGGGGAAATGGGAAAAACGAGGAAAAACGGGGAAAATAGGGAATTGGGGATGGCGATGGATATAGGTCCCCCCAAATTTCCTCATCCCCATTTTCCCCAAATGGGGAAATGGGGGGGGGGGGGGGGGGGGGGGGGGGGATGGGGGAAGGGTCTTGGAAGTGGGGATGGGGATGGGGATGGGGGGACCTATATCCATCCCCATTCCCCAAATGTGCATCTCTACCAACAAGTGTATATACTTTCTAAATATAGTTTTTGATCCTCTTGATCTAACCTGTGTCCAGGAACAACAAAGATCAAGAATCTTGATAGCAACACTGGCTGTATAAAGGTGAAGTTGACAAATGAAGATTTACAAGAGATTTCTGCTGTGATACCCATCAACGAGGTGGCTGGAGGGAGAACAACAGATATTTTCATGAAATGCGAGTGGAAGTTTGCAAACACACCACCAAAACATATATAACGTGATGTAGGACACTTTTGGAATCCCGTGAAAAGGGTAAATAATGTCGGATTTGGGCTCATAATCTATCTTTTGAAGCTTTTTGATGAGCCCTTAATCAGTCTCCTAGGAACCCTGTGATACACTGCAGACTGTATTTTTGGATCTCAATAACTTTTAGTGGTAATTTACATTTTCACTACGCTTTGTTTTGTTGTGTTCGAGGTCCTAATTTGAGTCAGTTTTTTTTCTTCTATTTAAGCATGAATTCAAAGATTTTTTTGTTATCTTTGATTATTATTAATAAAAAGTTCCTTTTAAGCAATTTCAGTGGATTTGACTTCATCGCTTTCATTTCTTTCGAGCAACTTTCGTTTCTTTCGAGCAACTTTGAATGCAATTTGATCTGGCTTTAATTTGTATGTTGTAAAATGGGGACTAATGGTTGATTTTACATGAGAGTGGTACTATTGGCACACCCACTACTGAACTATTTATACTCCACTCTTAAAATTTTTTTTTTTTTTTTCCTTTATCAAATTACTTAAATAGACATACAATTTTTATTAAAAAAATCTTATACAAAGTAAAATTAATAAAACCCTACTTTCCTTATTTCAAAACCTTAATGACAGAAGTTTTAATAACATAAATTATTTCAAATCACTGAATATTTACTATTTTATTTATATTTTCTTTCAAATCTCGATCTCATGTTTTTCATCTTTAGTATTTATTGATTTATTACTATTTTTATTTATATTTTCTTTCAGATCTCGATCTCATGTTTACCATGTTTAGTATTTATTCATTTTATTGTTTCACATGTTTGTTTTATTTTTCCTCTCAAATTTGAGATCCGAAAATATTCATTTTCTAGAAAAAAAAAATTAAAAAATTAAAAAAGCAGCATTCTTTATTTTTGACATTTTCAAAACGTCACCAACATTCAATCAATATATACACCAGATTTAATTAAACAAAAGACTGCATATATCAGACTCAAATGGAGAGCCAAGTCTTCTTCGTTGTAATTTGTGTCTTCTGGTGCAGTTAGATAATGAGTGGTCCGAGTAGGTGTGATATGTTACAAAAATTATTTGTCAAACTTGAGTGTTGGACCAAACTTGACTCCCAGATTTAATTATAATGACATGTTGCGACAACCAATTGTGCTGGTCCTACACGTCATTATTATTAAATCTGGGAGTCAAGTTTGGTCCAACACTCAAGTTCGACAAATAATTTTTTATATCCAAGTCACTCTTCTTTATATTCAAGTCTGGACTCTGGACCTCACTCAACTATTGCAAATATGCTACAAATTGTTATTTTGCAAAGTCCAAAACCCACCATCATTCGTCGCCGTATATTGGGCCAGCTGGTCTTGATTGGTTTTAGGTCAATCCTTTTGTCTTGAAAATATATATAATCACCGGTTTATTTAATCAAATCATAAACATTAAAAAACTTAAGTGTAGGTGGCAGAGGTTGCTTTCGAGTTAATGAATCCAGTTCCTCTTTGATGGAAACACCCTGGACACATGGGAATAGGAGGAGAAAGATGAGAGCTTTACAATTTTGAAACTTGAAAAACTTCTTGTCAATGGTGAACAAGGCCATGGACACATGTAAAGAAAACAGAAAAGCTTTGATGAAATCTTGGACCCCATAATTCCCACAACAATTTTTAAAGTAGTTTTTGTGTGTCAATTAAGAGAGGCCACGTTGATTCATCAACTCCCACACGCAAATCTTATCCATTTGCTGCTCAGCCAAGCAAACAAATATCAAAGAGCATGCACCAGCTCTTGTAGTGGTCCACCACGGATCAGAAAGCAACACTCACACAGAGACACACAACAACAACAGTTATCTGCTAAGTTTTTTATGCAGAAGAACAAAATGGGGTCAAGAGCATGGTTGAATCAACTAGTTGGGCAGCATCAAATTGATTTGGTAAAGTACACTTTCAGATAAGCAAAAAAATAATTAATTGTTTTCTAAGTCCATCAAATTTAGTATGATTTTGAGGTCATAGTAAGAAATTATTTTAGGTGTGTTCAAGTTAGGGATGTCAATGGTACGGGTTGGAGATGGGTTTTCCATTACCATCACCAATACCAATTTGTATGAGAAATATCATCCCTGATGAATACTCACATTAAAATAAACGGTGTGAGTACGGGGATTTCCTATTAGGGGATCAGTTTTTTGACCCATACCATCCCCATCCCATTAATGTATTTTTTTTTTTTTATGACTTTTTGATAAAGACCATATAAATATTATTGAATAATATGAAAATAATAGTGTGATGGGTATATTATATATAATGATTTGGAATGGAGTAGTATTTCAATGGTGGGAAAAAAATGGGAAAAAAAAAAGAGGGAAAATTATGTTAGTGTAAAAAATATGAGGGAAAATTATGTTTATATATATATTGATAGTAAGTACGGGGATAGGGCAAGGCAGGACTTGAAATCCCGTATCAGTACCGAAATTAAATCGGAGATTGAAAAAATACCGACCACATACCACAACTTAAATGGTACAGTTAACACCGCCTCACCCCGGACCAATGGGTAATTTTGACATCCCTAATTCAAGTTTCAAAAATAGAGATTGATGATGATAAATGATTGATGCTACATAGACATTATCAATAAATGACCTATCAAAGACCATGCAATCTCCGTCCCTTTGATTGGACCTATAGACAGAAGATCATTTTATTGCACAAACCTCCCCTGGATTTCATTGACCAAACATTGACCACAGTTAAGATTAACTGTTGACAGGATTGACTCTTGAAAAGTCACATTTACCCCTGGCCTTCAATCTGATTAGTCAGATTTACCCCTACTCAATAATAAATTAAATAAAAAAGAAATTGAAATATTTTTCAATAAACACAACAAAATCATCATTCATAATTGTTATTTTTTTTAATGAAGAAAAAGATAAATAATTTTGTTTTTTGGGTGGAGGATGAAGAGATCTGATTCCCAGATCTCGTCATCATCAAATGAAAGAAAAAAAAAAACTTGAAGAATTAATTTTCTGAATTGAAGAAAAAGGAGATGATGAAATTTTTGGGGTGGAGGTCAAGATCTGGATTTCTAGCTAGATACAATAATCAATTAAAGAATAAAACTTGAGAGGAGTAAGGACTGTAACTCTGTAAGGGTGACCTGGGTTTGGGATTTCCATCATTTATGAGAACCCAGATCTCATTTTCTCTTATTCACTCAATCATCATCAACAATAAAGAATCTTTTTTGGGAGATCTTGGCTCTCCATCACAATCGTCAATTGAAGAAACAAAATAAAGAAAAAAATTAATGTGGGAAATATTTGGGTTCCAGACATCATCAAAGGAAAAAAATGGATTTTTTTGGGAGATTGGGATGGTGGGATCTCTCCATTCTCATCATCAATCGAAGCAAAATAAATTTAAAGATTTTATTTTTTTGGAGAACCTATATCTCCGTTTTCGTTTCTCTGAATCATCATCAACATTTTTTCTCTCTATCATCAACAAAACAACAACATCATCTTCCTCTTCACTTTCAAACAAAGACTCAAAATCTCCATGGAAGATCTCCACCCAACAAACCACAAAAAATTCTCAAACTAAAACTCAAAACTCCATTATTGAATATCTCCACCCTCACCACCAATGCCCGTCGCCGTTCTCCCCCATGGAAAGTTCCGATCTCCTCCAAGACGAGATCGGGTTTGGCCTCCTTGGAAAAGATCATTTTGGTGGTGGGTTTTGCTGATAAAGACTTGAAGAAAGATAGAGAGGTTGAATTTTTCAGAGATGGATCCATGGAGATCCGATCTTCATTTTTTTTACTCACTTTTAGATAAATATTTGTTGAGCTTTTGTTCTTGATTTTCAAAACAGGCGGTCTGCACAAATACAAGAACATTTTTCAGAAGCACATTTTAATTTATTTTAAATTAATATTTGTTTTAGTTTTTTAATTTTTACTTTAAATTATAGAGAGCTGATGAGTTCGATTATGATTGGATAAGAGCTATTTTCCTTTAATTTATTTAATATCACTCTTGAAAGTCCATTTTGCCCTTCCAACCGTTAACTTGTAGTTAGTCAAACGTTTGGTCAACGAAATCCAGGAGAGGTTTGTGCAATAAAATGATCTTTTGTCTATAGGTCCAATTTCACCTAAAGTTAGGGGTATTAGTGCAATTTTCCCTTTTTTAAACGATTGGTCTTAGAAGTGGAAGATTTTGTGTGAGAGAGAGAGACTATGGAGTTAATTTTCCTGTTTAACATGGCTGCAATTTCCTTGTTAATCAAGAAATTGGTAGCAAACGTCATGGCTTACTTGGAAATGTTGGTAGCAAACGTCATGGCAGACCTGAAATGTTTTTATTTAATTAATATTACGTGTCCAAAGTCTTACCATAGAATTGTTTGATGGATTTTCTCATTGACTATTAAAAAAGGCAATTAGGAATAGGATGCTTTAGAGAAAATAAATTTGAGTTGTCAATTCCATCACAGTGATGGCTGCTGCTTGTTAGTTGCTTATAAATTTGAGTTTCTTGTCTCACTCTCTACTGATCGGAGAGAAGTCTCAACTGGGTATCAAGAGAACAAGTTTGAAGATCAAAAAAATGGCTGCAGATCAAAGCATTCTGATTCCAAGAGTGAAGCTGGGAAATCAAGGATTTGAGGTAATTTTAAGTTTTGGATTTTTTTTTTGTTTTCCTTGTTTAGATTTTCTTGTAAATATGTATTGTTGTTTTAAAAGGTGTCAAAGTTGGGGTTTGGTTGCATGGGCCTGTCTGGAAGCTACAATGATCCTGTAAATATCAATCATCAAGCATGCTTTTGATCATGGAGTCACATTCTTTGATACATCAGACCTCTATGGAGCCAATAATGCTAATGAGAATTTGGTTGGAAAGGTAAATTCCTGCACTAAAAATGTCGTTAAGAGAGCTTTATATCATTTGTCTAACCCTTACTAGACAGTTTGGTCTGGCCCAGGAATCCTGGGTTCGAATCCCCTCATATGCATCTGTTTCTTTGTAGTTTGCATTACAAATGTAACCTTATGATGTTTGAACTTGCTTTGATAAGCTTCCCTGTCTGAAATTTCTTGCTTGGCAAGTAACTGATTCTGTAAAATTCTGCTTCTTCAATTCTCAGGCTTTGAAGCAGTTGCCTCAAGAGAAAGTCCAATTAGCCACAAATTTGGCATTGTCAAATTTGATTATAGTTCAGGTGTTGTAATAAATGGCACCCCTGAATATGTCAGATCCTGCTGTGAGGCTAGCTTGAAACGCCTGGATGTCGAATATATCGATCTATATTATCAGCATCAGATTGACACATCCGTACCTATTGAGGACACTGTACGTGCTCCTGCATAGTTGCCATTTATAAAATTTATCAATCTGTCAAGAATTCTGATTGATTTTTTTAACTTGTTAGA
The DNA here is from genome assembly GCA_030490815.1 of Acer saccharum. Lineage (NCBI taxonomy): Eukaryota > Viridiplantae > Streptophyta > Magnoliopsida > Sapindales > Sapindaceae > Acer > Acer saccharum. Next base: position 49,895,532 of record CM059867.1, read on the forward strand.
TGGGAGAACTAAAAAAATTGGTAGAAGAAGGAAAAATAAAGTACATTGGATTGTCTGAGGCAAGTCCTGATACTATAAGGAGGGCAAATGCAGTTCATCCCATTACTGCTATACAAATGGAGTGGTCACTGTGGACTCGCGATATCGAAGAAGAAATAGTCCCACTTTGCAGGTTTTCTAATCTACAGTTTAATTTCTTGTTCTGCTACATTAATTCTTACAACTCTATATGATTTCAGGGTTTCCAAACTGTATCATTTTTGTTTCGTGTATTTTTGTAACCTGATACATTGAAAAATGTCCATGGCATATGGTGATTGTCTCTGCAGGGAACTTGGAATTGGAATAGTTCCATACAGTCCTCTCGGCAGGGGGTTTTTCGTTGGCAGGGCAGTTGTGGAAAGTATCCCTGCAAACAGTTTTCTGGTATGTTAACTTATCCGTGTTAGAGTGCTTGGATACTATTATTGAAATCTTTTCAAACATCTCCTCTACAGGTGATCGACGAAATACTAACAATCCACTAATGGCCAATTCTTCTTCTTCTTCTTTTTCCCTTTTGAAGGCATCAATTCCAAGGTTTTCAGGAGAGAATTTTGATAAGAACAAAAAGTTATATTAGAATGTAGAAAAGCTGGCTGAAAAGCATGAATGCACTCCTGCACAACTTGCACTTTCATGGATTCTTCATCAAGGAGATGATGTTGTTCCAATTCCTGGTAAATTCATCTTCTCTTCTCTAGATTTTTTTCTTAGTATTTAAGATTTATAACTTGAACTTACAATTTTTTTTTTAAAAAAATTCTAAAATTTGTCATTCCAAGGAAGTTCGGTTTCAGGGAAAATATCATAAGCTAAATTTTTAAAAATTTCGGTGAAAGTATTAGAAATATCGTCAATATCCTTGAAATATTAATATCAGAAATATTGTCAATATCCTCAAAATATCATAATATTTTAAGGATATTTTTTATATATGTCCCCCCAAAATATGTGGAATAACTATAATTACAGAGCTGCCATTGAGGAGGGGGGTGTTGCCAGATATGTATCTGGCTCAAGGGACTAAACCTCCCCTGGAGGGTGTTTACAAGGTGAATACGGATGCTGCCCTTGATATCAAGGGTCGGTGATCAGCTTGTGATAGGAGTGGGCTTAGTGATTAGAGATTATCAAGGGTCGGTGATGGCATCTAGTTCACAACGTTTTTGTGCTAGCTACAGCCCTTTGGTGGCCGAAGCAGTAGCGGTTTTGCGAGGTATTGATTCGGCTATTAAGACAGGTTTGACGCCTTTTGTGGTTGAGACTAATGCTTTGGCTGTGGTGAATTTGATCCAGACAGGGAAAGCCTCTTTGGCTGATATTGGTCTGGTCATTGGTGAGATTTTATCTAAGCTCCAAAGTGTGCCTGGGGGGTCTGTTTTGTATGTTTCTAGGAAAGCTAGTTTTGTTGCTCACAATCTTGCCAAATTGGCTTTAACTGTTGATGACAACCATTTTTGGATGGACGATTACCCCTTGTCTGTGAGGAGGTTCATCCTGGATGAGTGTCAAGTCTAGTGTGCAAATTTGCAAAGGATTGGTTTAACGATTGGTTTTTTATTTTATTTTTTTAAATAATGAAAAGGATTGCAAATTTGCAACAGTTGGGCTTGGGCTTGGGCGGTCACAAGTGGGCCTGTTGCCTGACTCACATGTGGCCCAACTGCCCAAGCCCAACGGTTGGTTATATATATATATATATTATTTAATGCATGAACCACCGGTTCGAAATCGGTTGAGAACCGTCGGTTTGTGCCCGGTTTTTTGAAATGGTGAACCGAAACCGAAATCGGTTTGCCCCAACAACTGTTGTCTTTTCAAACCGCAATATTTAAGACATCAGTTTTAAGGGAAACCGATATCTTATTGTAAAATAAATCCATATCGGTTTGTCCAAAAACAATTGTCTTTTCAAACCGCAATATTTAAGACATCAGTTTTTTATGAACCGATGTCTAAACGTTTTTTTTAATATCGGTTTTCCCAAAAACCATTGTCTTTTCAAACCGCAATATTTAAGACATCAATTTTTATGAACCGATGTCTAAAAGTTTTTTTTAAATCGGTTACCTAAAAACCGATGTAAAGCATCGATGTCTTTTAACATTTTTATAGTAGTGTTTGAAGTATTACATTAAATTCGGTATTTCAAGGGAGGGAGATTACTCAAATCCAACACGTGATGTAGGTGTGAGGAGTATGCATTGGACCAACCTCGTCTCATCATTTTTATAGTTAACATTAAAATAAGAAGACCCTTTCATCACATGAAAATTAACCATTTTTAAGAAGTGGCAGAATTTTGTTGGGCAGTCACTTTCAATCAGAGAGAGACTTTGGTGTTAATTTTCATGTCTAACATATGGCTGAAATTTCATTGTTAATCAAGATATTGGTAGCAAACGTCATGGCATTCTTGGAAATGTTGGTAGCAAACGTCATGGCAGACCTCCAATGTGTGGCAGAATTTTGTTGGGCAGTCACTTTCAATCAGAGAGAGACTATGGGGTTAATTTTCATGTCTAACATATGGCTGCAATTTCATTGTTAATCAAGATATTGGTAGCAAACGTCATGGCATTCTTGGAAATGTTGGTAGCAAACGTCATGGCAGACCTCCAATGTGTGGCAGAATTTTGTTGGGCAGTCACTTTCAATCAGAGAGAGACTATGGGGTTAATTTTCATGTCTAACATATGGCTGCAATTTCATTGTTAATCAAGATATTGGTAGCAAACGTCATGGCATTCTTGGAAATGTTGGTAGCAAACGTCAAAGCTGACCTCCAATGTTTTTATTTAATTAATATATATCATGTGATGTGTCGTCTTGCCATAGGACTGTTTGATGGATTTTCTCATTGACTATTAAAAAAGGCAATTAGGATGCTTTAGAGAAAATAGATTTGAGTTGTCAAATCCAGCAAAGTGATGGCTGCTGCTTGTTGGTTGCTTATAAATTTGAGTTTCTTGTCTCTCACTCTCTACTGATCAGAGAGAAGCCGCAAGTGGGTATCAAGAGAACAAGTTTGAAGATAAAAAAAATGGCTACAGATCATGATCAAAGCATTCTGATCCCAAGAGTGAAGCTGGGAAATCAAGGATTTGAGGTAATTAAGTTTTGGATTTTTTTTCTAGATGTTTTTTGTTTTCCTTGTTTAGATTTACTTGTAACTATGTATTGTTGTTTTAAAAGGTCTCAAAGTTGGGGTTTGGTTGCATGGGCCTGACTGGAGTCTACAATGATCCAGTTCCTGAAGATGTTGGCATATCAATCATCAAGCATGCTTTTGATCATGGAGTCACATTCTTTGATACATCAGACAGCTATGGAGCCAATAATGCTAATGAGATTTTGGTTGGAAAGGTAAATTCCCACACTAAAAATGTCCTTAGAGAGCTTTATATCATTTGTTGGACCCTTACTAGACAGCTTGGTATGGCCTAGGAATCCTGGGTTCGAATCCCCTAACATGCATCTGTTGCTTTGTAGTTTACATTACAAATGTAACCTGATAATGTTTGAACTTGCTTTGATAACCTTCCCTGTCTGAAATTTCTTGCTTGGCAAGTAACTGATTCTGTAAAACTCTGCTTCTTCAATTCTCAGGCTTTGAAGCAGCTGCCTCGAGAGAAAGTCCAATTAGCCACAAAATTTGGCATTGTCAAATTTGATTTTAGTTTAGGTTCTGTAATAAATGGCACCCCTAAATATGTCAGATCCTGCTGTGAGGCTAGCCTGAAACGCCTGGATGTCGAATACATCGATCTATATTATCAGCATCGGATTGACACATCCATACCTATTGAGGACACTGTAAGTGCTTCTGCATAGTTGCCATTTATAACATTTATCAAGCTGTCAAGAATTCTGATGGATTTTTTTTAACTTTTTAGATGGGAGAGCTAAAAAAGTTGGTAGAAGAAGGAAAAATAAAGTACATTGGATTGTCTGAGGCAAGTCCTGATACTATAAGGAGGGCAAATGCAGTTCATCCCATTGCTGCTATACAAATGGAGTGGTCACTGTGGACTCGCGATATTGAAGAAGAAATAGTCCCACTTTGCAGGTTTTCTTATCTAGAGTTTGAATTTCATGTTCTGCAACATTAATTCGTACAAAGTGTATCATTTTCATTTCGTGTCATATTTCTGTAACCTGAAACGTTGAAAAATGTCTATGGCATATGGTGATTGTCTTGGCAGGGAACTTGGAATTGGAATAGTTCCATACAGTCCTCTCGGCAGGGGGTTTTTCGGTGGCAGGGCAGTTGTGGAAAGTATCCCTGCAACCAGTTCTCTTGTAAGTTAACTCATATGTGTTAGAGTGCTTGAATACTATTATTAAAATCTTTTTCGAACATCTCCTCTATAGGTGAACGATGAAATACTAACAATCCACTAATGGCCATGCCCTTTTTTTTCTTCTTTTTTTTTTTTCCCTTTTGAAGCCATCATTTCCAAGGTTTTCAGGAGAGAATTTTGACAAGAACAAAAGGTTATATTGGAATGTAGAAAAGCTGGCTGAAAAGCATGAATGCACTCCTGCACAACTTGCACTTTCATGGATTCTTCATCAAGGAGATGATGTTGTTCCAATTCCTGGTAAATTCATCTTCTCTTCTCTAGCTTCTTTTCTTAGTATTTAAGATTTATAACTTGAACTTACAAATTATTATTTTTTGAAATTCTAAAATTTGTCATTCCAAGTTCGGTTTCAGTGAAAATATCAGAAGCTAAAATTTTAAAAAATTCGGTGAAAATATCAGAAATATCGTCAATATCCTTGAAATATTAATATCAGAAATATCGCCAATATCCTCAAAATATCATAATATTTCAAGGATATTTTTATATCGGTCCCCGCAAAATATGTGGAACAACTATAATTACAGAGCTGCCTTTGAGGAGAGGGGTGTTGCCAGATATGTATGTGGCTCAAGGGACTAAACCTCCCCTGGAGGGTGTTTACAAGGTGAATACGGATGCTGCCCTTGATATCAAGGGTTGGCGATCAGCTTGTGATAGGAGTGGACTTAGTGATTAGAGATTATCAAGGGTCGGTGATGGCATCTAGTTCACAACGTTTTTGTGCTAGCTACAGCCCTTTGGTGGCCGAAGCAGTAGCGGTTTTGCGAGGTATTGATTTGGCTATTGAGACATGTTTGACGCCTTTTGTGGTTGAGACTAATGCTTTGGCTGTGGTAAATTTGATCTAGACAGGGAAAGCCTCTTTGGCTGATATTGGTCTGGTCATTGGTGAGATTTTATCTAAGCTCCAAAGTGTGCCTGGGGGGGTCTGTTTTGTATGTTTCTAGGAAAGCTAGTTTTGTTGTTCACAATCTTGCCAAATTGCCTTTCTGTTGATGACGACCATTTTTGGATGGATGATTACCCCTCGTGTGTGGGGAGGTTCATCCTGGATCAGTTTCAAGTCTAGTTTGTTTTGATACTTCAGTCAAAGTATCAATATTTACTTTTTTACCTCTTACAAGTCCGGTCATATATTGGTGCGATATTTTAACCGAAACTGACATTTACTTTCTTTATTAGCACGACCCACCAAGTGTATATACTTTCCGAATATAGTTTTTGATCCTCTTGATCTAACATGTGTGCAGGAACAACAAAGATTAAGAATCTTGATAACAATATTGGTTGTCTAAAAGTGAAGCTGACAAATGAAGATTTACAAGAGATTTCTGCTGCGATACCCATCAATGAGGTGGCTGGAGAAAGAACCCTGGATATTGCCTTTCGCTGCACTTGGAAGTTTGCCAACACACCACCAAAACATATATAACAACCTTCTCATATATACCATCTCTAGTTGAACATGATTGAGGAACTTCTGGAAGCTCACGGAAGGGGCAGAGAATGTCAAATTTAGACCTATTTTATACCGTTTGAATCGTACCAACAAACTCTTGTGTAGTCACTAGGGAATCCCTGTGATGCACTGCAATTTCCCCAAATTCTGTCGTTTCAACTTTCATTTTTCAGTTTTTTTCTTTTTAGACTGTATTTTCGGATCTTGATAATTTTTAGTAGGAATTTCCGTTTTAAGTACGGCTTGTTTTGTTGCGTTTGTTTTGGGAAGATGTTTTATAATTTGTCAATAACTCCAATTTGCCTATAGTATTTTGTTGCTTTCTCTTTCACCTGGTTGAACTTTTTTTTGTATGTTTTGTTTTCCTCTGTTTCTTCTCGCGGGCTTGTTGGGGCTAGTCCCCCTCTGTTTCCTTTTGGGTTTTTTCCCTCTACCTGAATAAAATCTGATTTTCAAAAAAAACAAAAAAACAAAAAAAAGTCATTTTAGGAGTCTTTTAGTCATATATGAAGTCAATTTTTGTTATCTATTCAAAGACTTATTGTTAACTTTGATTCATATAATAAAAAGTTCTTTTAAAGAAATTTGATTTGACTTTCTACCCTAAAATGGGAGGCCAACCCCGTGTCCAAACCCTAAAGTTAGATGGGCCGGGTTGACTATGAAAGCTCATGAGTCCAAAAGGTTAGACTTACAAAATAATAAAATAGTGGCGACATTTATACTCCTCCGAAACTATATGTACATCCTAAATTTAGTTATTTTTTTAATTCTAATATTACCCTTAAATTAAATTAATTCTATTTTTATGAAAATATATTATATATTTCTTTTTAACTATTTTACTTTTTTGAAATTTTTAATAATAAAACTATTTTTTTTAAGGAAAACAAAAATCCCAGACCCAAAAATGGGAGCTTCTTCCATAAAAAATAAAAAATAAAAAATAAAAAAAGTGTTAGGTGAGATTGAAAAGGGGACCGAGAGATTTTTTATGAATACCATATATTTTTTTCTCCAAGTGAGGAAAAATAAGCACCGACTGTATTGTTTCCGCCTCTCTCTGTCACAAGATACATCATAACATCAACTAAGAAAAACAGTCCCAAAAACACTTCTTTTTGGCATTTCACCAAGAATCTCAATTACATGTTAGTAATTTACAAAATCATAAAGAATTTCATAGTTTGATTGTATTTATTTTATAATTCTTTCATTTATAATAATTTTCTAAAATTGAAAAAGGGGTATATTTGGTAATGTTGGGGTGTGGTTACAAAATATAATCTTTTAAAAAAATATTAATAGGGGTGCACATACAATTAAAACCGCCCCGCCTAGAACCAATGGGTAATTTTGACGTCCCTAAATTTCATGTTTCAAAAATAGAGATCGATGATGATAAGTGATTGATGCTACATAGACATTATCAATGAATGACCTATCAAAGACCATGCAATCTCCGTTCCTTTGATTAAAGATTTGGCCTGTGTCCAAGCCCTAAAATAGTAAAATTAGTTGTGTATACTGTAGAGCTTGATTATCGAGGCCCGTTAATTCGGAGAGCCAGACTCAAAATTAACTAAATCCCATTGAGCTGCCCAAGCCCACTTTATAGTTAACGTTGACATACGTATGAAGTTGAATGCTAATTAGCAAACCCATGTATCACAAACTCTGTGTGTGTGTGTGTGTGTGTGTGTGTGAGAGAGAGAGTGTGAGAGAGAGACTATGACTATGGAGTTGATTTTCCTTTTAAACATGGCTTCAATTTCCTTGTTAATCAAGAAATTGGTAGCAAACGTCATGGCAGACCTGAAATGTTTTTATTTAACGTCATGGCTTACTTGGAAATGTTGGTAGCAAACGTCATGGCAGACCTGAAATGTTTTTATTTAATTAATATTACGTGTCCAAAGTCTTACCATAGAATTGTTTGATGGATTTTCTCATTGACTATTAAAAAAGGCAATTAGGAAAAGGATGCTTTAGAGAAAATAGATTTGAGTTGTCAATTCCATCACTGTGATGGCTGCTGCTTGTTAGTTGCTTATAAATTTGAGTTTCTTTTCTCTCACTCTCTACTGATCGGAGAGAAGTCTCAACTGGGTATCAAGGGAACAAGTTTGAAGATCAAAAAAAATGGCCGCAGATCCAAGCATTCTGATCCCAAGAGTGAAGCTGGGAAATCAAGGATTTGAGGTAATTTTAAGTTTTGGATTTTTTTTTTTTTTTTTTTTTCCTTGTTTAGATTTTCTTGTAAATATGTATTGTTGTTTTAAAAGGTATCAAAGTTGGGGTTTGGTTGCATGGGCCTGTCTGGAAGCTACAATGATCCTGTTCCTGAAGATGTTGGCATATCAATCATCAAGCATGCTTTTGATCATGGAGTCACATTCTTTGATACATCAGACCTCTATGGAGCCAATAATGCTAATGAGATTTTGGTTGGAAAGGTAAATTCCTGCACTAAAAATGTCGTTAAGAGAGCTTTATATCATTTGTCTAACCCTTACTAGACCGTTTGGTCTGGCCCAGGAATCCTGGGTTCGAATCCCCTCATATGCATCTGTTTCTTTGTAGTTTGCATTACAAATGTAACCTTATGATGTTTGAACTTGCTTTGATAAGCTTCCCTGTCTGAAATTTCTTGCTTGGCAAGTAACTGATTCTGTAAAATTCTGCTTCTTCAATTCTCAGGCTTTGAAGCAGTTGCCTCGAGAGAAAGTCCAATTAGCCACAAAATTTGGCATTGTCAAATTTGATTATAGTTCAGGTGTTGTAATAAATGGCACCCCTGAATATGTCAGATCCTGTTGTGAGGCTAGCTTGAAACGCCTGGATATCGAATACATCGATCTATATTATCAGCATCGGATTGACACATCCGTACCTATTGAGGACACTGTAAGTGCTTCTGCATAGTTGCCATTTATAACATTTATCAATCCGTCAAGAATTCTGATTGATTTTTTAACTTGTTAGATGGGAGAGCTAAAAAAATTGGTAGAAGAAGGAAAAATAAAGTACATTGGATTGTCTGAGGCAAGTCCTGATACTATAAGGAGGGCAAATGCAGTTCATCCCATTACTGCTATACAAATGGAGTGGTCATTGTGGACTCGCGATATCGAAGAAGAAATAGTCCCACTTTGCAGGTTTTCTAATCTACAGTTTAATTTCTTGTTCTACTACATTAATTCTTACAACTCTATATGATTTCAGGGTTTCCAAACTGTATCATTTTTGTTTCGTGTCGTATTTTTGTAACCTGATATATTGAAAATGTCCATGGCATATGGTGATTGTCTCTGCAGGGAACTTGGAATTGGAATAGTTCCATACAGTCCTCTCGGCAGGGGGTTTTTCGGTGGCAGGGCAGTTGTGGAAAGTATCCCTGCAACCGGTTTTCTGGTAAGTCAACTCATATGTGTTAGAGTGCTTGGATACTATCATCTCCTCTACAGGTGATCGACGAAATACTAACAATCCACTAATGGCCATTTCTTCTTCTTCTTCTTCTTCTTCTTCTTCTTTTTCCTTTTTGAAGGCATCAATTCCAAGGTTTTCAGGAGAGAATTTTGACAAGAACAAAAAGTTATATTGGAATCTAGAAAAGCTGGCTGAAAAGCATGAATGCACTCCTGCACAACTTGCACTTTCATGGATTCTTCATCAAGGAGATGATGTTGTTCCAATTCCTGGTAAATTCATCTTCTCTTCTCTAGATTCTTTTCTTAGTTTTTAAGATTTATAACTTAAACTTACAAATTTGTTTTTAAGATTTATAACTTAAACTTACAAATTTTTTTTTTTTTTTTTAATTTCTAAAATTTGTCGTTCCAAGGAAGTTCAGTTTCAATGAAAATATCAAAAGCTAAATTTTTAAAAATTTCAACAAAAATATCATAAATATCGTCAATATCCTTGAAATATTAATATCAGAAATATCGTTAATATCCTCAAAATATCATAATGTTTTAAGGATATTTTTTATATCGGTCCCTCCAAAATTTGTGGAATAGCTATAATTACAGAGCTGCCTTTGAGGAGGGGGGTGTTTCCAGATATGTATCTGGCTCAACGGACTAAACCTCCCCTGGAGGGTGTTTACAAGGTGAATACAGATGCTGCCCTTGATATCAAGGGTCGGTGATCAGCTTCTGATAGGAGTGGGCTTAGTGATTAGAGATTATCAAGGGTCGGTGATGGCATCTAGTTCACAACGCTTTTGTGCTAGCTACAGCCCTTTGGTGGCCGAAGCAGTAGCGGTTTTGCTAGGTATTGATTTGGCTATTGAGACAGGTTTGACGCCTTTTGTGGTCGAGACTAATGATTTGGCTGTGGTGAATTTGATCCAAGACAGGGAATGCCTCTTTGGCTGATATTGGTCTGGTCATTGGTGAGATTTTATCTAAGCTCCAAAGTGTGTCTGGGGGGGTCTGTTTTGTATGTTTCTAGGAAAGCTAATTTTGTTGCTCACAATCTTGCCAAATTGGCTTTAACTGTTGATGACGACCATTTTTTGATGGAGGATTGCCCCTCATGTGTGGGGAGGTTCATCCTAGATGAGTGTCAAGTCTAGTGTGCTTTGTTCTCTTTGAAAAAAAGTCTCTTTCCTTCCAAAAAAAAAAAAAAAACAAAAAAAACTATAGTACCTCAATCAAAGTATCAATATTTACATTTTTTCCTCTTACAGGACCGGTCATTGGTGTGATATTTTAACCGAAACCAATATTTACTTTCTTTATTAGCACGACCCACCAAGTGTATATACTTTCCGAATATAGTTTTTGATCCTCTTGATCTAACTTGTGTGCAGGAACAACAAAGATTAAGAATCTTGATAACAATATTGGTTGTATAAAAGTGAAGCTGACAAATGAAGATTTACAAGAGATTTCTGCTGCGATACCCATCAACGAGGTGGCTGGAGAAAGAACCCTGGATAATGCCTTTCGCTGCACTTGGAAGTTTGCCAACACACCACCAAAACATATATAAACAACCTTCTCATATATACCATATCTAGTTGAACATGATGGAGGAACTTCTGGAAGCTCGCGGAAGGGGCAGAGAATGTCGAATTTGGGCCCATTATATACCGTTGGAATCGTCTCAACGAACTCTATTATAGTCACTAGGGAATCCCTGTGATGCACTGCAATTTCCCCAAATTCTGTCATTTCAACTATCATTTTTCAGTTTTTAATTTTCCTTTTAGACTGTATATTCGGATCTTGATAATTTTTAGTATGAATTTCTGTTTTAAGTACAATTTGTTTTGTTGCGTTTGTTTTGGGAAGATGTTTTAGAATTTATCAATAACTCAAATTTGCCTTTCGGTTCTATCAACTCAAGTCATTTTAATTATTTCCATTTTTTTTTTTTTTTTTTTTTTTTGGATTGATTGCCTTTTTTTTGACGACAAGTTTGCAAGCTTAATGTAGACAAGGAAAGATCTTTTTCAATTATTACTTGCTGGTTCGGAGTGTAGACGAGTTTAGCTATACTAATACTAAAGTGAAAGTTCAAAGTAAGTAGTCGGCCTAACCTTCGGTTCCCGTAACTAAGTTTTTCTTTCTCCAAGATCAGTTTCCTTTCTCCCTCCTGCCTAGGTATTCCTTCTGTCTTCGCCTGGCATTCCTCCCATTTCCCGACGGCATAGGTGCACATCTGCTTCCCACCGCATTAAGTGCATGCATGACGAAGAAGAGTCAGAGGTTCCAATGGACTGCCGAAGCGCAATCAGCCTTTGACCTTGTTTGTATACGTCAGAAATCCCAATCCTTTCAAACCCAACAAAGTAAAGGACTCAGAGATTGCCCTAGCCCCATTTCCTATGCAAAAAAGGAGCTATATTATCCTGCTGGAAAGCTGATTGAGACAGATTACTTTGAAACTGGATCAACGAAAACTATTTGCTCGGCTGGACCATATTCCATCGCCCCTGGCTTAAAATGCTCGACAGTTCCAGTTCCGAACGGAACCGGGGTTGACTGGTTTTGGCTTCCGGTTTGGTTCCTTTTTTTTATTTTTAAATAATTAATAGAAAAAAAAAATGAGAGATTTGAGAGAATTTGAGAGAGTATTGGAGATTTGAGAGAGAATTGGAGTGAGGAGAAAAATAAAATGGGAGGGGGTATTTATAGGGAATTAGGAAAAGGGAGAATTAAAAAAATAAAATAAAATATGATTACAACCATTGGGCAACAGTGTCCCAAGTCCCAACGATTGGTTTTTTTTTTAAAAAAAATAATAATGAAAAGGATTGCAAATTTGCAACGGTTGGGCTTGGGCGGTCACAAGTGGGCCTGTTGCCCGACTCACCTGTGGCCCAACGGTTGGTTATATATATATATATAAGGATTTTCTATTATCAATTCGAACTGACAATAAATATATCAGGACGAAGAATGTGGACCACTAGATTTACATACTTTGACTCAAAGTGTATGCACTTGTCAACACTTCTTCATAATCCGTGGTCCACTTTCTTCGTCCTGATATATTTATTATCAATTCGAACTGATAATAGAAAGATTGATATATGGATTTTCTATTATCAGTTCGAATTGACAAAAGTTATATCAGCTCCTTACATGTGGGCCACTGGATTTAAATACTTTGACTTTACTGTATGCACTTGTCAGTTAAAGTATTTAAATCCAGTGGCCCACATACAAGGAACTGATATAACTTTTGTCAGTTCGAACTGATAATAGAAAGACTGTATATATATATATATATATATATTATTTAATGCATGAACCTCTGGTTCCAAACCGGTTGAGAACCATCGGTTCGTGCTTGGTTTTTTGAAATGGTGAACCGAAACCGAAATCAGTTTGCCCAACAACCGTTGTCTTTTCAAACAGCAATATTTAAGACATCAGTTTTAAGGGAAACCGATATCTTATTGTAAAATAAATCCATATCGGTTTGCCCAAAAACAAATGTCTTTTTAAACCGCAATATTTAAAACATTAGTTTTATATGAACCGATGTCTAAACGTTTTTTTTAAAATCGGTTTTCCCAAAAATCCTTGTCTTTTCAAACCGTAATATTTAAGACATCAGTATTTTATGAACCGATATCTAAAAGTTTTTTTTACATCGGTTACCTAAAAACCGACGTAAAGCACCGATGTCTTTTAACATTTTTATAGTAGTGTTTGAAGTATTACATTAAATTCGGTATTTCAAGGGAGGGAGATTACTCAAATCCAACACATGATGTAGGTGTGAGGAGTATGCATTGGGCCAACCTCGTCTCGTCATTTTTATAGTTAACATTAAAATAAGAAGACCCTTTCATCACATGAAAATTAACCATTTTTAAGAAGTGGCAGAATTTTGTTGGGCAGTCACTTTCAATCAGAGAGAGACTTTGGTGTTAATTTTCATGTCTAACATATGGCTGCAATTTCATTGTTAATCAAGATATTGGTAGCAAACGTCATGGCATTCTTGGAAATGTTGGTAGCAAACGTCATGGCAGACCTCCAATGTGTGGCAGAATTTTGTTGGGCAGTCACTTTCAATCAGAGAGAGACTATGGGGTTAATTTTCATGTCTAACATATGGCTGCAATTTCATTGTTAATCAAGATATTGGTAGCAAACGTCATGGCATTCTTGGAAATGTTGGTAGCAAACGTCATGGCTGACCTCCAATGTGTGGCAGAATTTTGTTGGGCAGTCACTTTCAATCAGAGAGAGACTATGGTGTTAACTTTCATGTCTAACATATGGCTGCAATTTCATTGTTAATCAAGATATTGGTAGCAAACGTCATGGTATTCTTGGAAATGTTGGTAGCAAACGTCAAAGCTGACCTCCAATGTTTTTTTTTAATTAATACATATCATGTGATGTGTCGTCTTGCCATAGGACTGTTTGATGGATTTTCTCATTGACTATTAAAAAAGGCAATTAGGATGCTTTAGAGAAAATAGATTTGAGTTGTCAAATCCAGCAAAGTGATCTCTGCTGCTTGTTGGTTGCTTATAAATTTGAGTTTCTTGTCTCTCACTCTCTACTGATCAGAGAGAAGCCGCAAGTGGGTATCAAGAGAACAAGTTTGAAGATAAAAAAAATGGCTACAGATCATGATCAAAGCATTCTGATCCCAAGAGTGAAGCTGGGAAATCAAGGATTTGAGGTAATTAAGTTTTGGATTTTTTTTCTAGATGTTTTTTGTTTTCCTTGTTTAGATTTACTTGTAACTATGTATTGTTGTTTTAAAAGGTCTCAAAGTTGGGGTTTGGTTGCATGGGCCTGACTGGAGTCTACAATGATCCTGTTCCTGAAGATGTTGGCATATCAATCATCAAGCATGCTTTTGATCATGGAGTCACATTCTTTGATACATCAGACAGCTATGGAGCCAATAATGCTAATGAGATTTTGGTTGGAAAGGTAAATTCCCACACTAAAAATGTCCTTAGAGAGCTTTATATCATTTGTTGGACCCTTACTAGACAGCTTGGTATGGCCTAGGAATCCTGGGTTCGAATCCCCTAACATGCATCTGTTGCTTTGTAGTTTACATTACAAATGTAACCTGATAATGTTTGAACTTGCTTTGATAACCTTCCCTGTCTGAAATTTCTTGCTTGGCAAGTAACTGATTCTGTAAAACTCTGCTTCTTCAATTCTCAGGCTTTGAAGCAGCTGCCTCGAGAGAAAGTCCAATTAGCCACAAAATTTGGCATTGTCAAATTTAATTTTAGTTCAGGTTCTGTAATAAATGGCACCCCTAAATATGTCAGATCCTGCTGTGAGGCTAGCCTGAAACGCCTGGATGTCGAATACATCGATCTATATTATCAGCATCGGATTGACACATCCATACCTATTGAGGACACTGTAAGTGCTTCTGCATAGTTGCCATTTATAACATTTATCAAGCTGTCAAGAATTCTGATGGGTTTTTTTCAACTTTTTAGATGGGAGAGCTAAAAAAGTTGGTAGAAGAAGGAAAAATAAAGTACATTGGATTGTCTGAGGCAAGTCCTGATACTATAAGGAGGGCAAATGCAGTTCATCCCATTGCTGCTATACAAATGGAGTGGTCACTGTGGACTCGCGATATTGAAGAAGAAATAGTCCCACTTTGCAGGTTTTCTTATCTAGAGTTTGAATTTCATGTTCTGCAACATTAATTCGTACAAAGTGTATCATTTTCATTTCGTGTCATATTTCTGTAACCTGAAACGTTGAAAAATGTCTATGGCATACGGTGATTGTCTTGGCAGGGAACTTGGAATTGGAATAGTTCCATACAGTCCTCTCGGCAGGGGGTTTTTCGGTGGTAGGGCAGTTGTTGAAAGTATCCCTGCAACCAGTTCTCTTGTAAGTTAACTCATATGTGTTAGAGTGCTTGAATACTATTATTAAAATCTTTTTCGAACATCTCCTCTATAGGTGAACGATGAAATACTAACAATCCACTAATGGCCATGCCCTTTTTTTCTTCTGTTTTTTTTTTTCCCTTTTGAAGCCATCACTTCCAAGGTTTTCAGGAGAGAATTTTGACAAGAACAAAAAGTTATATTGGAATGTAGAAAAGCTGGCTGAAAAGCATGAATGCACTCCTGCACAACTTGCACTTTCATGGATTCTTCATCAAGGAGATGATGTTGTTCCAATTCCTGGTAAATTCATCTTCTCTTCTCTAGCTTCTTTTCTTAGTATTTAAGATTTATAACTTGAACTTACAAATTATTATTTTTTGAAATTCTAAAATTTGTCATTCCAAGGAAGTTCGGTTTCAGTGAAAATATCAGAAGCTAAATTTTTAAAAAATTCGGTGAAAATATCAGAAATATCGTCAATATCCTTGAAATATTAATATCAGAAATATCGCCAATATCCTCAAAATATCATAATATTTCACGGATATTTTTATATCGGTCCCCGCAAAATATGTGGAATAACTATAATTACAGAGCTGCCTTTGAGGAGAGGGGTGTTGCCAGATATGTATGTGGCTCAAGGGACTAAACCTCCCCTGGAGGGTGTTTACAAGGTGAATACGGATGCTGCCCTTGATATCAAGGGTTGGCGATCAGCTTGTGATAGGAGTGGACTTAGTGATTAGAGATTATCAAGGGTCGGTGATGGCATCTAGTTCACAACGTTTTTGTGCTAGCTACAGCCCTTTGGTGGCCGAAGCAGTAGCGGTTTTGCGAGGTATTGATTTGGCTATTGAGACAGGTTTGACGCCTTTTGTGGTTGAGACTAATGCTTTGGCTGTGGTAAATTTGATCTAGACAGGGAAAGCCTCTTTGTCTGATTTTGGTCTAGTCATTGGTGAGATTTTATCTAAGCTCCAAAGTGTGCCTGGGGGGGTCTGTTTTGTATGTTTCTAGGAAAGCTAGTTTTGTTGTTCACAATCTTGCCAAATTGCCTTTAACTGTTGATGACGACCATTTTTGGATGGAGGATTACCCCTCGTGTGTGGGGAGGTTCATCCTGGATCAGTTTCAAGTCTAGTTTGTTTTGATACTTCAGTCAAAGTATCAATATTTACTTTTTTACCTCTTACAAGTCCGGTCATATATTGGTGCGATATTTTAACCGAAACCGACATTTACTTTCTTTATTAGCACGACC
Source organism: Acer saccharum (assembly GCA_030490815.1). NCBI lineage: Eukaryota > Viridiplantae > Streptophyta > Magnoliopsida > Sapindales > Sapindaceae > Acer > Acer saccharum. The sequence continues at coordinate 49,912,022 of CM059867.1, forward strand.
CACCAAGTGTATATACTTTCCGAATATAGTTTTTGATCCTCTTGATCTAACATGTGTGCAGGAACAACAAAGATTAAGAATCTTGATAACAATATTGGTTGTCTAAAAGTGAAGCTGACAAATGAAGATTTACAAGAGATTTCTGCTGCGATACCCATCAATGAGGTGGCTGGAGAAAGAACCCTGGATATTGCCTTTCGCTGCACTTGGAAGTTTGCCAACACACCACCAAAACATATATAACAACCTTCTCATATATACCATCTCTAGTTGAACATGATTGAGGAACTTCTGGAAGCTCGCGGAAGGGGCAGAGAATGTCAAATTTAGACCTATTTTATACCGTTTGAATCGTACCAACAAACTCTTGTGTAGTCACTAGGGAATCCCTGTGATGCACTGCAATTTCCCCAAATTCTGTCGTTTCAACTTTCATTTTTCAGTTTTTTTCTTTTTAGACTGTATTTTCGGATCTTGATAATTTTTAGTAGGAATTTCCGTTTTAAGTACGGCTTGTTTTGTTGCGTTTGTTTTGGGAAGATGTTTTATAATTTGTCAATAACTCCAATTTGCCTATAGTATTTTGTTGCTTTCTCTTTCACCTGGTTGAACTTTTTTTTGTATGTTTTGTTTTCCTCTGTTTCTTCTCGCGGGCTTGTTGGGGCTAGTCCCCCTCTGTTTCCTTTTGGGTTTTTTCCCTCTACCTGAATAAAATCTGATTTTCAAAAAAAACAAAAAAACAAAAAAAAGTCATTTTAGGAGTCTTTTAGTCATATATGAAGTCAATTTTTGTTATCTATTCAAAGACTTATTGTTAACTTTGATTCATATAATAAAAAGTTCTTTTAAAGAAATTTGATTTGACTTTCTACCCTAAAATGGGAGGCCAACCCCGTGTCCAAACCCTAAAGTTAGATGGGCCGGGTTGACTGTGAAAGCTCATGAGTCCAAAAGGTTAGACTTACAAAATAATAAAATAGTGGCGACATTTATACTCCTCTGAAACTATATGTACATCCTAAATTTAGTTATTTTTTTAATTCTAATATTACCCTTAAATTAAATTAATTCTATTTTTATGAAAATATATTATATATTTCTTTTTAACTATTTTACTTTTTTGAAATTTTTAATAATAAAACTATTTTTTTAAGGAAAACAAAAATCCCAGACCCAAAAATGGGAGCTTCTTCCATAAAAAAAAAAAAAAAAAAAAAAAAAAAAAAAAAAAAAAAAAGTGTTAGGTGAGATTGAAAAGGGGACCGAGAGATTTTTTATGAATACCATATATTTTTTTCTCCAAGTGAGGAAAAATAAGCACCGACTGTATTGTTTCCGCCTCTCTCTGTCACAAGATACATCATAACATCAACTAAGAAAAACAGTCCCAAAAACACTTCCTTTTGGCATTTCACCAAGAATCTCAATTACATGTTAGTAATTTACAAAATCATAAAGAATTTCATAGTTTGAATGTATTTATTTTATAATTCTTTCATTTATAATAATTTTCTAAAATTGAAAAAGGGGTATATTTGGTAATGTTGGGGTGTGGTTACAAAATATAATCTTTTAAAAAAATATTAATAGGGGTGCACATACAATTAAAACCGCCCCGCCCAGAACCAATGGGTAATTTTGATGTCCCTAAATTTCATGTTTCAAAAATAGAGATTGATGATGATAAGTGATTGATGCTACATAGACATTATCAATGAATGACCTATCAAAGACCATGCAATCTCCGTTCCTTTGATTAAAGACTTGGCCTGTGTCCAAGCCCTAAAATAGTAAAATTAGTTGTGTATACTGTAGAGCTTGATTATCGAGGCCCGTTAATTCGGAGAGCCAGACTCAAAATTAACTAAATCCCATTGAGCTGCCCAAGCCCACTTTATAGTTAACGTTGACATACGTATGAAGTTGAATGCTAATTAGCGAACCCATGTATCACAAACTGTGTGTGTGTGTGTGTGTGAGAGAGAGAGAGAGAGACTATGACTATGGAGTTGATTTTCCTTTTAAACATGGCTTCAATTTCCTTGTTAATCAAGAAATTGGTAGCAAACGTCATGGCAGACCTGAAATGTTTTTATTTAACGTCATGGCTTACTTGGAAATGTTGGTAGCAAACGTCATGGCAGACCTGAAATGTTTTTATTTAATTAATATTACGTGTCCAAAGTGTTACCATAGAATTGTTTGATGGATTTTCTCATTGACTATTAAAAAAGACAATTAGGAAAAGGATGCTTTAGAGAAAATAGATTTGAGTTGTCAATTCCATCACTGTGATGGCTGCTGCTTGTTAGTTGCTTATAAATTTGAGTTTCTTTTCTCTCACTCTCTACTGATCGGAGAGAAGTCTCAACTGGGTATCAAGGGAACAAGTTTGAAGATAAAAAAAAATGGCCGCAGATCAAAGCATTCTGATCCCAAGAGTGAAGCTGGGAAATCAAGGATTTGAGGTAATTTTAAGTTTTGGATTTTTTTTTTTTTTTCCTTGTTTAGATTTTCTTGTAAATATGTATTGTTGTTCTAAAAGGTATCAAAGTTGGGGTTTGGTTGCATGGGCCTGTCTGGAAGCTACAATGATCCTGTTCCTGAAGATGTTGGCATATCAATCATCAAGCATGCTTTTGATCATGGAGTTACATTCTTTGATACATCAGACCTCTATGGAGCCAATAATGCTAATGAGATTTTGGTTGGAAAGGTAAATTCCCACACTAAAAATGTCGTTAGAGAGCTTTATATCATTTGTCTAACCCTTACTAGACAGTTTGGTCTGGCCCAAGAATCCTGGGTTCGAATCCCCTCATATGCATCTGTTTCTTTGTAGTTTACATTACAAATGTAACCTGATGATGTTTGAACTTGCTTTGATAAGCTTCCCTGTCTGAAATTTCTTGCTCGGCAAGTAACTGATTCTGAAAAACTCTGCTTCTTCAATTCTCAGGCTTTGAAGCAGCTGCCTCGAGAGAAAGTCCAATTAGCCACAAAATTTGGCATTGTCAAATTTGATTATAGTTCAGGTGTTGTTGTAAATGGCACTCCTGAATATGTCAGATCCTGCTGTGAGGCTAGCCTGAAACGCCTGGATGTTGAATACATCGATCTATACTATCAGCATCGGATTGACACATCCGTACCTATTGAGGACACTGTAAGTGCTTCTGCATAGTTGCCATTTATAACATTTATCAATCTGTCAAGAATTCTGATTATTTTTTTTAACTTGTTAGATGGGAGAGCTAAAAAAGTTGGTAGAAGAAGGAAAAATAAAGTACATTGGATTGTCTGAGGCAAGTCCTGATACTATAAGGAGGGCAAATGCAGTTCATCCCATTACTGCTATACAAATGGAGTGGTCACTGTGGACTCGCGATATCGAAGAAGAAATAGTCCCACTTTGCAGGTTTTCTAATCTACAGTTTGAATTTCTTGTTCTGCTACATTAATTCTTACAACTCTATATGATTTCAGGGTTTCCAAAGTGTATCATTTTTGTTTCGTGTCGTATTTTTGTAACCTGATACATTGAAAAATGTCCATGGCATATGGTGATTGTCACTGCAGGGAACTTGGAATTGGAATAGTTCCATACAGTCCTCTCGGCAGGGGGTTTTTCGGTGGCAGGGCAGTTGTGGAAAGTATCCCTGCAACCGGTTTTCTGGTAAGTTAACTCATATGTGTTAGAGTGCTTGGATACTATCGTCTCCTCTGCAGGTGATCGTCGAAATACTAACAATCACTAATGGCCATTTCTTCTTCTTCTTCTTCTTCTTTTTCCCTTTTGAAGGCATCAATTCCAAGGTTTTCAGGAGAGAATTTTGACAAGAACAAAAAGTTATATTGGAATCTAGAAAAGCTGGCTGAAAAGCATGAATGCACTCCTGCACAACTTGCACTTTCATGGATTCTTCATCAAGGAGATGATGTTGTTCCAATTCCTGGTAAATTCATCTTCTCTTCTCTAGATTCTTTTCTTAGTTTTTAAGATTTATAACTTGAACTTACAAAAAAAAAAAAATTAAAAAAATTCTAAATTTTGTCATTCCAAGGAAGTTCGGTTTCAGTGAAAATATCAGAAGCTAAATTTTTAAAAATTTCGGTGAAAATATCATAAATATCATAAATATCCTTGAAATATTAATATCAGAAATATTATCAATATCCTCAAAATATCATAATATTTCAAGGATATTTTTTATATATATCCCCCAAAATATGTAGAATAACTATAATTACAGAGCTGCCTTTGAGGAGGGGGGTGTTGCCAGATATGTATCTGGCTCAAGGGACTAAACCTCCCCTGGAGGGTGTTTACAAGGTGAATACGGATGCTGCCCTTGATATCAAGGGTCGGTGATCAGCTTGTGATAGGAGTGGGCTTAGTGATTAGAGATTATCAAGGGTCGGTGATGGCATCTAGTTCACAACGTTTTTGTGCTAGCTACAGCCCTTTGGTGGCCGAAGCAGTAGCGGTTTTGCGAGGTATTGATTTGGCTATTGAGACAGGTTTGACGCCTTTTGTGGTTGAGACTAATGCTTTGGCTGTGGTGAATTTGATCCAAGACAGGGAAAGCCTCTTTGGCTGATATTGGTCTGGTCATTGGTGAGATTTTATCTAAGCTCCAAAGTGTGCCGGGGGGGGGTCTGTTCTAGGAAAGCTAATTTTGTTGCTCACAATCTTGCCAAATTGGCTTTAACTGTTGATGACGACCATTTTTGGATGGAGGATTACCCCTCATGTGTGGGGAGGTTCATCCTGGATGAGTGTCAAGTCTAGTGTGTTTTGTTCTCTTTGAATAAAAGTCTCTTTCCTTCCAAAAAAAAAAAAAAAAACTATAATACTTCGGGCAACGTATCAATACTTACTTTTTTACCTCTTACAAGACCGGTCATTGGTGCGATATTTTAACCGAAATCAATATTTACTTTCTTTATTAGCGCGGCCCACCAAGTGTATATACTTTCCGAATATAGTTTTTGATCCTCTTGATCAAACATGTGTGCAGGAACAACAAAGATTAAGAATCTTGATAACAATATTGGTTGCATAAAAGTGAAGCTGACAAATGAAGATTTACAAGAGATTTCTGCTGCGATACCCATCAACGAGGTTGCTGGAGAAAGAACCCTGGATAATGCCTTTCGCTGCACTTGGAAGTTTGCCAACACACCACCAAAACATATATAACAACCTTCTCGTATATACCATATCTAGTTGAACATGATGGAGGAACTTCTGGAAGCTCGCGGAAGGGGCAGAGAATGTCGAATTTGGGCCCATTATATACCGTTGGAATCGTCTCAACGAACTCTATTATAGTCACTAAGGAATCCCTGTGATGCACTGCAATTTCCCCAAATTCTGTCGTTTCAACTTTCATTTTTCAGTTTTTTTCTTTTTAGACTGTATTTTCGGATCTTGATAATTTTTAGTAGGAATTTCCGTTTTAAGTACGGTTTGTTTTGTTGCGTTTGTTTTGGGAAGATGTTTTATAATTTGTCAATAACTCCAATTTGCCTTTAGTATTTTGTTGCTTTCCCTTTCACCTGGTTGAACTTTTTTTGTATGTTTTGTTTCCCTCTGTTTCTTCTCGTGGGCTTGTTGGGGTTAGTCCCCCTCTGTTTCCTTTTGGGTTTTTTTCCCTCTACCTGAATAAAATCTGATTTTCAAAAAAGAAAAAAAAAAGAAAAAAAGTCATTTTAGGAGTCTTTTAGTCATATATGAAGTCAATTTTTGTTTTCTATTCAAAGACTTATTGTTAACTTTGATTCATATAATAAAAAGTTCTTTGGAAGAAATTTGATTTGACTTTCTACCCTAAAATTGGGGGCCAACACTGTGTCCAAACCCTAATGTTAGATGGGTTGGGTTGACTATGAAAGCTCAGGAGTCCAAAAGGCTAGACTTACAAAATAATGAAAGAATGGTGATATTTGTACCAAGGGATGGCAATTAAACCCGAACTCGTGGGACCCGCCCGAATCCAACCAGTTTAAAGAGGGTTTGGGTTGAGATAAGTGTACCCGTGGGCGGGTTTGGGTTTGAAAATTGTACCCGTCACGGGTTCGGGTTCGGGTTCGGGTATGGATTTGGAAAAAAATCCATACCCGAACCCGCGTACCCGCGAACAATACAAATTATATAATATTTTATTATTTAAAATATTATAAATTCAAACTCCAATAAAAATATTTTAATTATATAGAGAATAAAATGTAAACATTTCAATCTATCAAGTGTTTTTATTCTTTAAAATTATAATTTTCATATATTTAAATAATTTTCAAAAAAAAAAAATTGGCAGGTTTGCGGGTTCACGGTTTTTACCCGTGAACCCACTTGTTTTACGGGTTCGTGGGTGGGTTTGGGTGTCCTCTAAACCCGTGGGTAAAACCCGAACCCGAACCCGAACCCGTTTATTTTCACGGGTTCATGGGTAGGTTTGGTTGACATAAAATTTCATGGGTTTGGCTTTAGGTTTGGATTTTGCCGAACCCACCCGAACCCACCCCATTGTCATTCCTATTGTACCCCTCTAAAACTATATGTAAATCCTAAATTTAATTATTTTTTTAATTCTCATTAAATTAATTCTATTTTTATGAAAATATATTATATATTTCTTTTTAACTATTTTACTTTTTTGAAATTTTTAATAATAAAACTATTTTTTTTTTAAAGAAAACAAAAATCCCATACCCAAAAGTGGGAGCTTCTTCCATAAAAAAAAAATAAGTGTTTGGTGAGATTGAAAAGGGGACCGAGAGATTTTTTCTGAATACCATATATTTTTTTCTCCAAGTGAGGAAAAATAATCACCCACTATATTGTTTCCGCATCTCTCTATCACAAGATACATCATAACATCAACTAAAAAAAACTGTCCCAAATACACTTCTTTTTGGCATTTCACCAAGAATCTCACTTACACGTTAGATTTACAAAATCACAAAGAATTTCATAGTTTGACTGTATTTATTTTATAATTCTTTCATTTATAATAATTTTTTAAAATTGTAAGAAGGGTATATTTGATAATGTTGGGGTGTGGTTACAAAATATAATCTTTTAAAAAAAATTAATAGGGGTGCACATACAATTTTCCAGGGATGCAAATATCTCATAAAGAAAACAAAAAAAAAAAAATTTAAAAAAAACAAAACATAAGAGCTAAAAGGTACTTCCATGCAATCTATGTCCCTTTGATTAAAGATTTGGCCAGTGTCCAAGCCCTAAAATAGTAAAAATAGCAATGGGATTTACTATATATTCTCTTGCTTTCTCACACTCAGCTCACGCCTAGGGATGGCAAAATTATCCACGGACATGGATATCCGTAAGAATCTGCTCCATTCATAATGGGGATGGATACTATTATTTCGGGGATGGAGCGGGGATGGATACGATCTTAATATTCGTTTAATTTTCGGATATGGGGATGGATATCGTCTATGGATATCCATCCCCATCCGGATCCGTTATATATTTTAATATTTTAAAAATATAAAAAATATTATATAATTATTAATTTTAATTATATAAGTTATTATTAATTTTTTTATCATCAAAGCCCTAAAAGCTATTTTTCTAAAATAAGCGGCCGAAAGACTGGAGAGTTGTGACTACATTTGCTTGTTGGTTGTTGGTTGTTGGTTGTTGCTGACTTACTGCTGAGTTTCTTTGTAAGTGAATACTGATTTAAAACTCTCTATTTAATTTTGTTTGTATCTTGAAGTTGTGGGGTTTTTGTTTTGTTTTGTTTTTTTTTGGTTTGTTGAATTTATGTTATTTGAGGATTTGATGTATTTGTTTCTCCCTTTTAAATAGGATAAAAGGTTTCATTATACACGTTAGTTATATTATTTTTCTCTTATAAACTACAACAATTTATATATATTTTTCATTGGATACGGATATAAATGGAGCGGGGATGGATATCGTTATCTAAATTCGCGGATTATCCGAATCCGCCCCGCTCATTTTGAAAAGGGGATGGATACGGGGATGGATATACATATCTTAAACGGATACGGGGATGGATAATGGGGTATCCATCCCCGATCCGATCCATTGCCATCCCTACTCACGCCTGCATCTCCTTTTCATCATCCCAGAAAATCCCGACCAACCTGTAATGGGGTGTCACGTTTTTTATTTGATCAATCCCTCCAAATCGGTCAGTTTAACATATATATAGCAGCTTATATATTTACGTATGGAATCCTACGTGTTTTTTTTTTTTTTTTTTTTACGAAATTTCAAATAAACAACTGTATTTATTGGATTCCTCCATAAACAAAAATGTAAAAGTGTCCCACAGTTGATAAAGTATAGCTAAACCAAAACGAGATGTTGATGAAAAATGTTTTTCTTTGATCATGTCCTCACCTTACAGGCTCACACACATTTATTAATAATTCCAATTTGATGACTCGAGATCAGATAAGGTTTTGCCAATTAAGTCGTTTTCCAAGTTGCCAAGCTTTATCACAACACCGGACACAGTGATCCACGTGTCATGAGCCCACAAGAGAATCTTTTCAAGGGTGGAATATGACTGAAGAGAAGGCGTGTCACACTGGAAAACCACAGATTGCAAGGAGTGGTGGCCCATCAGAATTGACATTGTTAACAACAAAGGGTGGCAAAGGAGGCCATCCAACGTTAATGTTGAAGACGAAGTGTGAGAGAGAGAGATCAGAGAGAGGTATTACAATTGCCGGCGTAAAGATAAGAAAGAAAGGAAATGCAGAGCTTGATTATCGAGGCCCGTTAATTCGGAGGAGCCAGACTCAAAATTAACTAAATCCCATTGAGCTGCCCAAGCCCACCTTGTAGTTTACAGGGCGGCTCAATGGTAGCCGGGGTCTTAGGCGAAAATTTAAAATGAGACTTTGCGATTCAAGAGTCCCTCTCAAGAGCTCTTTTTTGTGATTCAACTATTTATTTTTATTTATTTATTTGAGTTTTTCATATACGGATTCATATTTTCTACTAAAAATGTCTAATGTCAGATTATCAGTTATCAAAGCTTGAAAAAAAAAAAACAAATAATTTTGTTATGGTTGAAAACAAAATAAATTAATTAATTAAATTAAATTAATAGGGTTTGAAACAACTGAAACTGAAATGTTTATGAAAGAATATGTAGAGAAACAATGAGAGAGTTTGCAATTGCAGGGGGAGAGTTTGATTTTAATTTGAGTAGGATGGTTTGATTGGATATAAATATAAGATATGAAATAATAGATTTTAGTGTGAATATATAATTAAAACAAATTAAACCATTGAAAGAAAAAGAATAACATTAATGTGTAATTTTTTTTTTTAGGAAAACATTAATGAGAATTTCAGTCCACTTAAATGTGGTTTACTTGAAAATATGAATCTTTGACTTGAAAATAGGAATGAAAGATAATTTATAAGTTTAAAGAAGAGATATTTTTTTAATAATAAATAAAAAGAAAAATATTAGATAATAATTATTAAAATATATATATATTGAATATTGATAATGAAAATACGGGACCTTGATTTTAGGTGTGGCCCTAGACAACTAAGGCTCGAGCCGGCCCTTAGTTAACGTTAACATATGCATGAGGTTGAATGCTAATTAGCAAACCCATTTATCACAAACTGTTTAGCATTGAAGTAAGGTCTATCTTTTTTTAATGATCGGTCTTAGAAGTGGCAGATTTTTGTTGGGCAGTCACTTTCTATGAAAGAGAGAGAGAGAGACTATGGAGTTTATTTTCCTGTTTAACATGACTGCAATTTCCTTGTTAATCAAGAAATTGGTAGCAAACGTCATGGCATACTTGGAAATGTGGGTAGCAAACGTTATGGCAGACCTCAAGTGTTTTTCTTTAATTAATATCATGTGTCCAAAGTCTTATCCAAACGTCATGGCATACTTGGAAATGTGGGTAGAACTGTTTGATGGATTTTCTCATTGACATTGACTATTAAAAAAGGCAAATATGATGGTTTAGAGAAAATAGATTTGAGTTGTCAATTCCAGCACAGTGATGACTTCTGGTTGCTGGTTGCTGGTTGCTGGTTGCTTATAAATTTGAGTTTCTTGTCTCTCACTCTCTACTGATCAGAGAGAAGTCTCAATCGGGTATCAAGACAAGTTTGAAGATCAAAAAAATGGCTGCAGATCAAAGCATTCTGATCCCAAGAGTGAAGCTGGGAAATCAAGGATTTGAGGTAATTTTAAGTTTTGGATTTTTGTTTTGTTTTCCTTGTTTATATTTTCTTGTAAATATGTATTGTTATTTTAAAAGGTGTCAAAGTTGGGGTTTGGTTGCATGGGCCTGACCGGAAACTACAATGATCTTGTTCCTAAAGATGTTGGCATTTCAATCATAAAGCATGCTTTTGATCATGGAGTCACATTCTTTGATACATCAGACATCTATGGAGCCAATAATGCTAATGAGATTTTGGTTGGAAAGGTAAATTCCCGCACTAAAAATGTTATTAGAGAGCTTTATATCATTTGTCGGACCCTTACTAAAAAGCTTGGTCTGGCCCAGGAATCCTGTGTTCGAATCCCCTCAAATGCATCCGTTGCTTTGTAATTTACATTACAAATGTAACCTGATGATGTTTGAAATTGCTTTGATAAGCTTCCCTGTCTGAAATTTCTTGCTTGGCAAGTAACTGATTCTGTAAAACTCTGCTTCTTCAATTATCAGGCTTTGAAGCAGCTGCCTCGAGAGAAAGTCCAATTAGCCACAAAATTTGGCGTTGTCAAATTTGATTTAAGTTCAGGTGTTGCAATAAATGGCACCCCTGAATATGTCAGATCCTGCTGTGAGGCTAGCTTGAAACACCTGGATGTCGAATACATCGATCTCTATTATCAGAATCGGATTGACACATCCGTACCTATTGAGGACACTGTAAGTGCTTCTGCATATCTTGCTATTAACATTAATCAATCTGTCAAGAGTACTTCTGACGTATATTTTTTCCTTGTCAACTATACACATTTGGGATGTGAAATTGAAGTTCAAATTAAGCTAATAATGTGCTTTTTTTCAACTTGTTAGATGGGAGAGCTAAAAAAGTTGGTAGAAGAAGGAAAAATAAAGTACATAAGGTTGTCTAAGGCAAGTCCTGATACTATAAGCAGGGCCAATGCAGTTCATCCCATTTTTGCTATACAAATGGAGTGGTCACTCTGGACTTGAGAAATCGAAGAAGAAATAGTCCCACTTTGCAGGTTTCTAATTTGATATCCAAATCAAACTTCTACAATCTAGAGTTTGAATTTCTTGTTCTGCTACATTAATTCTTATAAAGTGTATCATTTTCGTTTTGTGTCGAATTTTTGTAACCTGAAACATTGAAAAATGTCCATGGCATATGGTGATTGTCTCTGCAGGGAACTTGGAATTGGAATAGTTCCATACAGTCCTCTCGGCAAAGGGTTTTTTGGTGGCAGGGCAGTTGTGGAAAGTATTCCAACAAACAGTTTTCTGGTATGTTAACTTATCTGCGTTAGAGTGCTTAAATACTACCTTGGAATCTTTGGAAAAGTTTTGAAATTCTCCTCTACAGGAGAGGTGATCGTCGAAATGCTAAACCAATCAACTGTTTGTACTTTAATCAAATCTCAACAGATAGTTAACATGTTTTGCTCAAGTTAATAATCCACTAATGCTTGTCCTTTTTTTTTTTTTTATGGTTTTGAAGCCATCACTTCCAAGGTTTACAGGAGAGAATTTTGCAAGAACAAAATATTATATTGGAAGATAGAGAAGTTGGCTGAAAAGCATGGATGCACTCCTGCACAACTTGCACTTGCATGGATTCTTCATCAAGGAGATGATGTTGTTCCAATTCCTGGTAAATTCATCTTCTCTTCTCTAGCTTCTTTTCTTAGTATTTAAGATTTATAACTTGAACTTACAATTATTATTATTATTTTTTTTTTGAAATTCTGAAATTTGACATTCCAAGGAAGTTCGGTTTGGTGAAAATATCAGAAGCTAAACTTTTAAAAATTTCTGTGAAAATATCGCCAATGTCCTCAAAATATCAGAAATATTTCAAGGATATTTTTTGTAACGATCCCCCCAATATATATGGAATAACTATAATATTTCAGCCAAAATATCAATATTTACTTTTTTTCCTCTTACAAAACCGGTCATTGGTGCAATATTTTAACCGAAACCGATATTTACTTTTTTTATTGTCACGACCTACCAAGTGTATATATAGTTTTTGATTCTCTTGATCTAACATGTGTGCAGGAACAACAAAGATTAAGAATCTTGATAACAATATTGGTTGTATAAAAGTGAAGCTGACAAATGAAGATTTACAAGAGATTTCTGCTGCGGTACCCATCAACGAGGTGGCTGGAGAAAGAACCCCGGATATTTCGTTGTGCTGCACTTGGAAGTTTGCCAACACACCACCAAAACATATATAACAACATTCTCATATATAGCATCTCTAGTTGAGCATGATGGAGGAACCTCTGGAAGCTTGCAGAAGGGGCAGAGAATGTCGAATTTTGGCTCATTATATACCGTTGGAATCGTACCAACGAACTCTAGTATAGTCACTAGGAAATTCCTGTGATGCAATGCAATTTCCCCTAATTATGTCGTTTCAACTTTCAGTTTTTAGTTTTTTCTTTTTAGACTGTATTTTCGGATCTTGATAATTTGTAATAGGGATTTCCGTTTAAGTAGGATTTGTTTTGTTGTGTTTGTTTTGGGAAGATGTTTTAGAATTTGTCAATAACTCAAATTTGTCTTTCGGTAAATTCGAGAATTTCTCAACTCAAGTCATTTTAGGAGTCTTTTAGTCATATATGAAGGACCAGTTTGGTATTGCTTTTAAGAAGTTAAAATTAGCTTATTTTATAATTTTGACATAAAATGATGTTTGGTAAAATTTTCAAAAGTGATTAATTGATAATCTAGCAAGTTTTGACAATGATTTTAAGAAGTAGGTGGGAGTTACTTTTTGAAAGTGATTATAGAATAATTTATTTCAACATTTAATGAATCTTTTAAAATATCATTATTATCCTTATGAAATCAAAGTAAAATCATTTATATACATTATTTCAACTTAAACTTAAATATTGATTTGAGTTATAAAATCTTTTAAAAATATTTTTATTGTTCTTATGGAAAAAAAAATCGAATTTAAATATTCTACTTAAATATATATAATTAATGAAAAAATGAAATGATGTTCTAAAATCATGCTTATTTTAGTCATTATAACTAATTTCAGCATTTTTGAAATAAAATTACCAAACATACGTATACTGCTTTTGAGCTATATAGTAGTTTTAAAAGTACAATTAACCAAACAACTGCTGATTAAATTCACAGCTGATTATTCATTCAGCACAGCTAACAATGATTATTATAAAAGTCAATTTTTATTTTATATTTAATGACTTATTGTTAACTTTGATTATTATAATAAAAAGTTCTTTTGAAGAAATTTGATTCGACTTTCTACCCTCAAATTGGGGCCAACCCCATGTCCAAGCCCTAAAGTTAGATGGGCCGGGCTGACTATCAAAGTTCGTGAGTTCAAAGGGCTAGACTTATAGAATAATGAAAAAGTGGTGATATTTGTACCCCCTCTAAAATCGAATGTACATCCTAAAATTATTTATTTTAAAATTCCAATATTACCCTCAAATTAAATTAATAATATTTTTATGAAAAGATATTATATATTTCTTTTTAACTATTTTACTTTTTCTGAAATTTTTAATAATCAAACTAATTTTTTTTAAAGAAAACAAATTTCCAAAAACAAAATTCAGACCTAAAAGTGGGAGCTTCTTTAAAAATAAAAATAAAAAAGTGTTAGGTGAGATTGAAAAGGGGACCGAAAGATGGTTTATTTATACCATATTTTTTTTCTCCAAATGAGGAAAAATATGTTAGGAATTTGAACCGATGAACGCGACAACGACATACCAAATATTCGCACATAATTCATAGCAATTAACGTCTATAGCAGAAAAATAGGAAGATAGAAAATAAGCAATCACACAACAGAAGATATACGTGGAAAACCCTAAATCAGGGAAAAAAAAATCACGGGCCGTCAGGACGACAGAGAAAGTTCCATTATATGATAAATTGTTACAACTATATACTCTAGGATTCTCTCTCACATCTCAACCCCTAACCACAGAACCTTACCAAGTCCTCAAGCTCACAACTGAGTTTTATATCATGACTCTGAACTCACAACGCTTACAAGATCCCCACCAAGAATCCCTCAATTTTTCCTAGGTCTCCCCTGAATATCCCCCACGAATCTCTAACTTGATCAACTAATATTCCCCGGATCCCTCCCCGGATATTCCCAAGGGTCTCCCCAAGATCTCACCACACTCTCTCTGATGTTACAGGTGTTCTTTTTGCTCCACACAAATAACCTAATTACAATGTTCTATTTATACTAGTTACAGGGAGCTAAGACCAACAAGGAAATCCATCTCCTATATGTACAAGACTTACTTGTTCCATATAAATACTATTTTCTTTTATGACAAGTCTTCTTGTAAAGAGAAATCCTTTTTCCTTCAGTCATAAGAACTTCCAGAATAATTACTTTCCTTTTTTCACGCACCTTTCTTGACCTGTGCAAAATACGCCGTCACCGCGGTCTGGGCCGCGGTTTGCAACCCACTCCCTAAATCGTAGAAAGCATCTGGAAACGACCGCTTAGAATACCGCAGTCTACGCCTTTTGCCTATGCCGCGATCTGGTGAAACCACTGTCCCTACCGCTATCAAACCCACAACGGTTTTGACAGCGATAACCCCTAGAATCGACCGATGTCCAATATGCTGCCTATGTTCGTGCCTGCACTGCGGTCCATGTCGCAGTTCCTTTCGGAATCTGATTCTTCAATTCTTCTTTTGTCTTCAAGCCTCCCTCAAACATCAACTCCAACTTCTAAATGTATCCCACATTTCTAAGAAGTATCACATCAATTAGCCTCGTTTGGTTCACATTAGGTTCACTTGAGAATACAAGCCAAAACCTAACAAAATAATCACCCACTGTATTGTTTCTCTCTCTCTCTCTCTCTCTCTCTCTCTCTCGATACATCATAACACGAACTAAGAAAAATTGTCCAAAAACACATCTTTTTGGTATTTCACCAAGAATCTCACTTACACGTTAGTAATTTACAAAATATCAAAGAATTTCATAGTTTGATTGTATTTATTTAATAATTCTTTCATTTAGAATAATTTTCTAAAGTTGAAATAAGGGTATATTCAGTAATGTTTTTGGTTACAAAATATAATCTTTTAAACACATACAATTTTCCAAGGGTGTAAATATCGTGACTCACTTACTCATAAGGGAAAAAAAAAAAAAAAAAAAAAAAGTTAATAGTACTACGTACAAAACTAGGTAGAGCTTGTCGGGCCATCGAAGCCTTATGGGTGTGTTTGGTAGGGAGGAAAGAAAATAGGAAGGATAAAAAGATTTGGAGGGATAGAAAACATGAGGGAAAGAAAGAAAAATGATTTTCCCTTAAGTTGTTTGGTAAACAGGAAGGAAAGAAGGGATCTTATTTATCAATTTTACTAATTTACTCTTGCATTATAGTTTATAACTTTATATATTAAAAAAAAATGGACAAATTGAAAAAAAAATAATAATAATAAAAAAATAAAAAAAAAATTTTTAAAAAAAGTAGAAGGAAACGAACAAGATGAAACGGAAGATTGGGGATTGGGGGGCCCGGGGAAATGGGCAGAGGTGGGGAACCCTTAGCCCTCCACCAAACACCCCTAACCCTTTGACTCCATAAACATCTCTGATCATTATATATATATATATAGTGAAATTGTGAACAACCTCTACAAGCATGCACCAGTGGTCTAGTGGTAGAATAGTACCCTGCCACGGTACAGACCCGGGTTCGATTCCCGGCTGGTGCATTTCTCTTTTTATTTTTCACATAAATATTCTTCGCAGCCCTCTCTCATTTTTTATTTTATTTCTTTGCTTTATTGCACATTTGCACTAGCTAATAGTTGCTATATAGTAATACAAAAGCCTTGTGGACTCCAATCTACCGCTCCCTGCTTGCTGGCTGTTGCTGACATTGAAAAAAAACACTCTCGAACTGAGAAAACAGGCCACGAACTTTGAGAGGATTCAGATATGGCAGACAATAAGAAAATCCAAATTCCAAGACTCAAACTTGGAAACCAGGGACTTGAGGTAGGTAATTACCCATATCAACTTTTTTCAATTTTTACTTTTTGGGATAAAAGATCAATTTTTTATCGTGGGATATATTTTTTGAGTTCTTGGGTAGATGTATCATGTATGAATATATGTTTTGTAGATAAAAGTATCATTTTGGATTGAATTTCGATCTGGGTTTGTAGGGAAATTTAGTGTCATGTATATAATCATGGATTTGTTATGTTTATAATGTTTGTGCATTTAAATTGTTGTTTGATTCTTAAGTGGAAATTTTTCATATGTTTTGGTGATTGTAAATGGAATTGATTGTTTGTTTAAAAGGTATCGAAATTGGGGTTTGGATGTATGGGCCTGACTGGAGGGTATAATACTCCTCTCGCGGAAGAGTATGGCATCGCGATATTAATAGATGCCTTCAATAAGGGAATCACTTTCTTCGATACAGCTGATGTATATGGATCCCATGCTAATGAAGTTCTGGTTGGAAAGGTACGCGTAAATGCTGCTTGTCAATCTATGCACTGTCACTGAGTAATTGTTGTTGAATTTTTGTGACATTAAAATGGAGAAAGTTCAATCCTTTCAGGCCTTGAAGTTGTTGCCGAGGGAGAAAGTTCAACTAGCCACGAAGTTTGGTATTGTTAGGATGGGACCTGATGATGTGATCGTGAAGGGTTCCCCTGAGTATGTGCGCTTCTGTTGCGAGGGTAGCTTGAAGCGCCTTGATGTAGATTACATTGATCTTTATTATCAGCATAGAGTAGACACATCAGTTCCTATAGAGGAAACCGTAAGTGCATATCCCCTCTTTCGGCTATAGCTTTGCAATTGTAAATTTTTGTCATCGATTACATGATTGAAATCCTACGCGGAGGTAGAAACTATGTTTCCTTTCCCTTGGATTGTAGGTTGGTGAACTGAAGAAGCTGGTTGAAGAGGGAAAAATCAAGTACATTGGATTATCTGAGGCCAACCCAGAAACAATTCGGAGGGCGCATGCAGTTCATCCCATCACGGCTGTACAAATGGAATGGTCTCTTTGGAGTCGTGATATTGAAGAAGAGATAATACCAGTTTGCAGGTTTCTTCATATCACACTTATATAATTATATTCTCATTAGTGCCTCATCTAAATCGTACATGCTGTGCCCAATGTTCGTGACTTTGAATTTCGCTCCTAAAACTTTAAACTCCAATAGTTTTCATGTAGAATCCGTTGAGGTGTGCATAGTGACACATTGACATTTGCAAACATAGAATTTCCTAAACTTTCACAATTTCACTCCAATAGGTCTTTTATGAGTCTTCTTCGTATAGTCCTTTGAAAAGGACTCGGATTGATGCATCTTTAAATCCTTTATATTCTATTATGTTGTTCAGAAACATGAGGCTGTTGTCTTGATGCATGCAGGGAGCTTGGCATTGGAATAGTTCCATACAGCCCTCTTGGTCGTGGGTTTTTCGGTGGCAAAGCTATTGTAGAAACTTTGTCTGCAAATAGCTCTTTGGTATGTTTCTTCGTCAATAATTTTTTCCCATCTTTTATTTTTCATACCATATCAATTACATGAAATGCTTTCAAGAACACACTACCTTTTCAGTTTCATGTCGATTAAATATTTTATTTATCCAAAAATCCGGTAAAATTTTCAATGTAATTTGTTTTTCGAGGTTGCACATCCTCGGTTCAAGGGAGAAAATTTGGACAAGAACAAGAACATATATATTCGCATAGAAAACCTTGCTAAAAAGAACAAATGCACTACTGCTCAATTAGCACTGGCATGGATTCTTGAACAAGGAGACGACGTTGTACCTATTCCGGGTTAGTAGATTACCTGTTTATTTTTCAAGAAATTGATGAGAGCATATGATATAATTTACCTATGCCCAATGTTGTCTTCCTTATAATATTACTTGCAATATTTTTACTTTGACATTTCAGGAACTACTAAGATTAAAAACCTGGATGACAATATCAGCTCCTTGACAGTGAAACTAACGAAAGAGGATCTGAAAGAAATTTCTGATGCTGTACCTATTGAAGAGGTAGCAGGTGACAGAGCTTATGATTACATGAAGAAAGCTACATGGACGTTAGTAAACACACCCCGGAAAGACAGCAACGTCTGAAATGAAATCATTTATGTATGCTACTTACCTCTCTTTCCTTTGTGTGCAATAATTCATGCATAAAAGTCAAATTAATTGCCAAACTATATGTATGAACTACTTACCCTTCAATGGTGATATAAACTTCGATATGAATACTTCCGTGGACTAAGTTTCTGTTAGAATATTTGTCATTAATGTATAGGATTTCTGTTTTGATTAAGGAATCAATTAGCTTAATTATAGGATTTCCCGATTCTTCCGTAGTTATATTTCTTTTCCAGAAGCCAAGTTGTGTGGGATTATGAATTGGAGTTGATAAAATACAGGACTCGAAAAGATTCTCAGCGTTTCTCCTGAGTTATTAGCAACAACAATTCTTGATAGAGCAGATATCTAGATAGTTACGAAACCGAATACATGTAGCCTGTAATTTTCCAGTAAGGAGCAGTTTTGGCTCTAGGCACAAGATAGCTTGATCCTTACATAGGGTGTCCATCTCCTCCTCCGGCAATGTCACCATCACCGTTGGAGCAAGTCCTTCGGCAGAAGGCATCACCAGAATCAGCCCTTCACCTTCCACATTCCCCACATGACACGAAACATGGACAGGCTTCACGCTGTCAAAAATCGTCGAGTAGATCATGGATTGGTGCCCAACTATCATATGTTCCATGCTAACACAGGTGAGCTCAGGTCTATACATTGTACATGGTTCATATTTCCCACCACCTTCATTCTTCTGTGATTCAAGCAAACGTATAGCTGACCAAAACTCATCTTCCTTGAGGCCGGACACATGGCGATGCACCAACTCTGCTGTGTATTTCTTCCCCTTTTACTGACAGAAGTGAAAAATTCAAAGCATTGCCGAAATAGCCATAAGGAAGCGGTTCCTGCAACAGCCTTCTGAAGTCTACACAGATTGAGAGGGTGTGTGTATGATCATGTCTAGGTTTCTTCAAGCTCACAACCCGTGTCCAAAAGAGTGCTGCCAGAAAATCAAACGGGGTGGCATGGGGGGACCTGTCACGGATTTCTGATAAGCACTGCTTGATGATTGAATCAGAAAACTTGAAAGTGGCTGAGGCCATTTTCACTGATGGGGCTTGTGCTGCTGCTGCTGCTTGTGACTTGTCTGCCAAGTAACTGGTTGACTTGGTACGATTGACCGGAACCAGCCCAGAACCAAGTGGTGCAGCTGGTAGGAGGAAGGAGGGCGGATAGGCAATGGGTTGGTGGCGGTGAACCTCAGTCCATGACTTCAAAAGTAAGGTCAGACAGGTTGGGTCTGCATTCATGTGGTTGCAACTCATTCCAATGGCTACACCTCCTTCAAAGTCATTTATCTGCAAATCAGAAAAAAATAAAATAAAATAAAATAAAAAATAAACACATTTTGTTAACCAAATGAGATAATGAAAAACTTCTGATATTAGTGGATATTAATGTAGGTATTAAATCCACAGAAATTAAGATACCAACGGTAAATTTCTTACACTCGAAAAAAAAAAAAAAAAAAAAAATCTTCTTATATATTATTTCTTTTTTTCTTTTTTTTTTAATATTACACTTTTATATAAATCGATGGTATTTCAATGGTATCGATGTAAAAGTTATCCAATCGGGCCAATGCAAGCCTGTCATCAACCAGTAATAAACTTAGCGGTGCCATTGAATTAGGTGACATATATTAATATCACTTCTCAATTTGATGGGGTACCTTTGGATGGTGGCCAAATTATATAATATTATATATACAGTATTTCTACATTCAATTCGTCCTGATATAAAATATATCAGGACGAAGAATGTAGACTATAGGTTATGGAGAAGTTTTGATAAATGCATACACATTAAGTCAAAGTATGTAAATCTAGTGGTTCACATGCTTCGTCCTGATATATTTATTGTCATGATGAACTGATAATAGAAAATTTGTATATATATATATATATATATATATATATGTAATACTTCTCTAATCAGAACCGTCCTGACTTTATAATTTCAGTACATTCAACCATAACCACACACTCATAGTGAGTCTACAACTTCACATTAACAAATACCCACACCTGATATGCATGTGTGGCTACGGTTGGGCGTCCTTAACTTATAATTTTTTGACGTTCTTATTAGAAAACCACTATATATATATATATATATACACCGAAATTTTCAAATCAGTGCGCACTGATATAACTTCATAAGAATATTGAATGTGAACCACTAGTTTTATATGCTTTGACTCAAGTGTGTATGCACTTGTCAAAACTTCTCCATAATGAGTGGCTCACATTCAATATCACCATGAAGTTATATCGGTGCGTACTAACCAGATCGGGACTATATATATATGGTACATGTCATTCATCTAATACGGAAAACACCAATGGTATATAAATATATATATATATATATTACAAAAAATATTACCGTACGCATTTATAAGTATATGTGCAGTAGCCAACCCACATTATTGAGCGTGGGTCATATAATTTTCTTAAGAATTTTATTAACACTTTACCCTTATTTCTTTTATTATTTATATTTTTCTATTAAAATTTTAATTTTTTTCAAATTGGTCCCCTTCAAATCTTGGAATTGGAGTTGGCTTCGCCTATACGTGTTTGGGGAATCTTTTTTTTCCCACAATGTTATGGGAGTAAATACCTCCGGTTCTTAGAATACATATTCAAAGTACATAAGTAGTGTTTGATCCCATTAAATCATAGCCATCAGATCTCTATTTCCTGAAATAGATATTTTCAGGCTGCTTTTTCAGTAAATTAGACTTGCTAAGAATTGGTTAAAATATTTAGAGAAAATAGCACTAGACACTATTAATTGGTGGATGGAGTCCCAAAAAAGCCACTGACTATTCAAATTATTCCAAAATCACCATTTTGACGAAACATTGTTCATTGGCAGCCATTCTATTAAATCTAACAGAAAGCTGCCGTTATCTATGATATGACACTCCTAAAGAATAAAATAGCACTAGACACCATTAATTGGTGGGTGGAGTCCCAAAAAGGCCATTATTTCCATCTCTGCAAACTATTCAAATCTGACCTATATCCATATTCAAGTGCACATCTCTAAAAATACTCAATGTTATTTGCTCAAATTTTGACACAAGAAAGTAGACATGCAAATGAACACTTTTTATTCAGAAAATATTCCAAAAATAGATTTGAAAAAGTGTGAAAATGAGCGATGAACACAGCTCACTCGCGGATTTGCGTCGCTTCTACCCTTTGACTGAATAATTGATCATAACTTTCAAAATACCGCCCAGAATTTTACATTCTTTATACCGTTGGATTCATATTGAAAAATTAAAGAACTCAACATGGACGAAAAAAATTATTTCCTTGCCAAAAGATACAGTTTTAAGGAAAAAGAGCGATGAGCATAGCTCACTCGCGGATTCGCGTTGCTTCTAACATTTGACTGAATAATTGATCATAACTTTCAAAATACCACCCAGAATTTTACGTTCTTTATACCGTTGGATTCGTATCGAAAAATTGAAGAACCCAGCGTGGACAAAAAAAATTATTTCCTTGTCAAAAGATACAGTTTTAAGGAAAAAGAGCGATGAACACACCTCACTCGCCGATTGCGCGTCGCTTCTGACATTTGACTGAATAATTGATCATAACTTTCAAAATACCATCCAAAATTTTACGTTCTTTATACCGATGGATTTGTATCGAAAAATCGAAAAACCCAACACTGACGAAAAAATTTATTTCCTTACTAAAAGATATAGTTTTAAGGAAAAAGTTTACAAAAAAATATCTCTAGCAGAACACAAAACCACACAAAAAATGAAATGAAAAATAAACCGATTTCTTTTGCGTTTTTTGCAGTGTTATAGTAGGCGCTAGGCGCTAGTTAGGCAGAGACCCACCTTCTAGAGACTAGGCGATTAGTCGGCAATTAATCGGTCGGCGAATTTAAGCCTATTTTTTATTTTCTTGTATAAAAATCCAATCTCAAACAAATTTCAATTATCAAATCCAAACAAAACTCTTCCAGGTATTTATAAAGTTGGTCAATTAGGGGTATAAGTGTAATTATTGAAGGAAGATTGAAGCTATTGTGATTTTATAAGAGATCAGGAGGCGTTTTGTAATTTGCAACTCAAATCAGTGAAGAAAACACATCAGTGAAACAGCTGCGTTTCATTAAAATGGGGCAACAGGCCAGGCCCAAACATGAGCCCAAACGTTGGCCCAATCTATCTCTTGCGTACACCCCAGACCTTTGCTAAACGCACCCCACCTTCATAAACTTCATCTTCAACCTCACGCCTGCCTCCATTGCCGACAACCCTAAGTTGGTCCAGTCGTCGGAAACGCGATCCCGAGCCTTATTCTAGCTGATTTTCGGTGCAAATGAAGGGTGCCTAGCTCGATTACTCGGCCACGTGCCCGATTACGCTGCGACTGCTTAATTGGTCCGATTTTCACTTTTCAAGGCGTTTTTCGGCTGCCTAGCTGTATTGCTCCGACTAATCGGTCTAGGCGGCCGCGTTTTCGAACACTGGTTTTTTGTAGTAGTGACTTGAAAAGAAAAGTGAAAAAACGTGAAAAAAACGTTTTGAACATCTTTGTCAAATTGTGCCCTAAGATGGTGACTTGATGATTTTACAATATTGGCCTTTCTTGTTTTACTATTTTAACCTCGATTATAACAGGTTATGACATAAGCAAACGGACTTTAAACAATTAATAGGCAAAGTGGCCATAATTGATACTTTCTTTTAACAGAATGGCTAATTTGAGCCATTTGGAAAAATTAATGGTCATTTAGGGACTGTCTCACCAAATTATTAGCCCTTGATATCACTAACCCAAATATTTAATATAAGACAAAAATGTGCATTTAAAAGAAAAAAAAAAAAAAAAAAAAAAAAAACTTTGTTGGTATTTATTTTTGTCAAATAGGGCTGGGCCCCTGTGGGGGTGATTCCCATTCCTTATTGTCGTGAATCTGGTCAAAACCAATCTCTACCGAACGATCATATTCTCTTTTGATGATCATCAGTTCATCACCACCGTTTAATTATATAATTTATTTCAGAAAAATAATATACGATTGTAACTCATAAATTCATAATCATTAATTACCAACAAATCCTTTTACTCCATGCCACACCACATCATTCGTGATGACACGTGTGTAACTCGAAAAATATTGGAAGAAAGCGGAGTGTGTTTGGGTATTTAAAGTAATTTTAGTGATGACTTTGATTTTGACCGGTGGAAGTCGTGTTTGATTTTGCTATTAAACTTAAACAAGAGGGCACTTGAGAGATTGATTGATTTTTTTTTTTTTTTTTTACATTACAAAATATTACATTTTAATTATAAAAAAAATAAAATGTTAGAAAAGACATTGTAAAATATTATGTCATAGCCCATAACTAGGGACGTAACCAGAATTAAACACTAGGGTGGGTTAAAATATATATATATTTTTTTTCCAATCATTAACATTATGAGAAAATTGTATTAATTAAAAATAAAGATACTCCCGGTTAAGAAGACAAAGCGGGGAGCCAGGGATTACTCTATAAATGTATATTCTAAATAAATACATTAAAAAATTAATAAAAAAAATAAAATCAAAACAAATTATAAAATAAACATGAAATGTAAATACATTTAAATACTAATTAAGCTGTATCCTACGGTTTTTCAAAAGATCAAACTTATCAATTATGAAATCAGGATCAATAGCACCAGCAATTTCTCTTTCAATGTAGACAACCATGGAGTTTGTTAAAAATTCATTTTCCATCTTATTGCGAAGTAATGTCTTGATAAGCTTCATTGCTGAAAAGGCTCGTTCTGTTGTTGCTGTGGAAACAGGGAGAGTCAAAACTAGACGAATCAATCCGTCAATAAAAAAAAAAAGTTGTAACTTTTTTGTTTCAATTAAAAAAAAATGTTGTGATTTTTTTTGTTTTAACTAATAATTGACATAATTCAGGGAGAGAAGAAATATTCTGAAATTATGGCTAACGAAGTACATCAAACTTGTAATGTTCCAATTGCCTCTTTAGTGCTTTCAACTCATCTTCGACAAAGTCTTTAGGATAAAATTTCTCAGCAAGAGTAAAAATAGAATCTATTTTGAATGATTTGAACCCGTTCATAGGATTCAAAGCCTCGCTAAAAACAAGGAGTTCCATTGTTTCCTTTTTAAACCTACTATCCAACTCCACCAATTGAAAATCTATTACAGCATTAAATATATTGAAGTGATAATAATGCTCAACTGTAATATTTTTCTTTTGTTGACAAGAACGCCTTGTACCTTCCATATAGCGGTCACTCATATTAGGCATATGAATGTCATGCTTTCTACAAAAAGATGCCACACTTCCAAAAAAGTCATTCAATCCATCTCGCAACTCTTGAAGTAGTAGTTTTGTACTTGAAACTAAATTTAGAGCATTTAAGATGTCTTGAGATTTTATTTGCAGGCTTGACATAACATATCAGAGACTCCTAATACTTTGTACAGTAACAATAGAATAAAAACAAATTCAAAGGTTTTCATCTCCTTATACGCACCTTTAGCCTCCCCACGTATATTACTATTCAACCCATTATTGATAAGTTTTTCAATAAGGGTATAAGTTAAACCAAACATGTCAATCAACCTACTAATAGAAGTAAAATGTGAACTCCAACGAGTAGGTCCAGGTCGTTGCAAAGTATGAATTTGATTTGCTCCTGTACCAGTCTCAAGTTCTCCTGAAGATATTATATCTACAATTTCATCTTCTTGAATTGATTTTAATTCAGAACAACGCTTAGCAGAAGCACCAACAAAGTTGACAATAGAACTCAATTTAGAAAAAAATAACCATACATCATGTATCTCTTTATATGCTGCAACTAAAGCAAGTTGAAGTCGTTGAGCAAAACAATGAACATAGTACGCATATGGACAATCTTTAAAGAATAAAGCTTGTAATCCATTCCATTCACCTCGCATGTTACTAGCCCCATCATAACCTTGACCTCGTAAATTTTCAATCAAGAGGTTGTATCGACTAAGAACAATATATATCTCTCTTTTCAAAGTTAAGGCACTCGTGTCATCAACACACACAACTTCAAAAACTGTTCCCGAATAAACCCATCGTTATCGACATATCTTAAAATGATAGTCATTTGTTCCTTGTTAGATTCATTAACCGCTTCTTCAACAAGAATACAAAAGTTGGTATCTCCAATTTCTACATGGATTTTATCACGCACACTATCGGCTAGAATTTTTAACAGCTCTTGTTGGATCTTGGGTGATGTATATTTGGCATTTTGAGCAGCATTATGTAGGACAACTTCAGCAATATCTTTGTTTACTCTTGCCTGCAACATTACCATTTCAATAAAGTTTCCACGATTTACAGAATTGATAGATTCATCATTACCTCTAAAGGCACACCCTTGCATTGCTAGCCACTTCACAGATTCTATTGATGTCTTGAGTAACAATCGATTCCGCATAACTACTTGTGAAGATTGTTTATTGATCATTTTTTCAATATATAGTGATGGGTTCTTCAAGTGATCCCACTTTTGCATAGCAATATGGTGTAGTGAATTGTGATCTTCTTTTGCATGTTTTATAAGGGGGCATTGGTCTCCACCAACTCTTTTCCAATTTTGAAAGCCTTCAACAGTAAATGTTTGATATCTTGATGTAGGACTATCAAAAAGATAGCATGGAAAACAGAATGCATTATTATTTTCCATCGAGTAATCAATCCATGGAAATTTTATGAACCAAGATTGTTGAAACCGACGATTTTGACTCCCACATGGATTGAGTGGATAGTCATAAGTAGGTTAAAATGGTCCCATATATGTTGGCATAGGCTCTTCTAATCTCATCTTGCTTGTCAACTGGATATTGCCATATTGGAATACGCTTTCCAGGATCACGTTCATAATGAGAAGTATTGATGTGAGATAGAGTTTGAGCATCATGATATCATTTGGAGTTTTGGATCATTTAGTCTTTGTGGGGGATATTGAATTTGAAGTGTGAACATCACATTAGGGCATTTAGCCTACTTGATGACTCACCGTCATCTTTTTTATCGAAATAATGGAATAAGTTTCTTTTTGCATTATGACCTATATATATAAAAAAAATAAAAAGACACAAAAATAAGTCATTAAATTAATTCTTATTTTATTACTTCTATATACTTCAAGAAATAAGAAATTATTTACATATATAAATATATAATATTAGTTGATTTATTCAAAATATACAAATACAATATTAAAGGAAATCTAATTCATTAATTTCTAAAAATATATATATATATATATATATATATATATATATATATATAATTTATTTAATTATTAGTTTAGTTTAGTTATGATGGAACATTCATGTCATATAGAAAAATAAATATTCACTTATATTACTATTTGCTAACGAATTTTGAAAACAAAAGAATAATTAAAAAAAATTAACAAGCATGTATTTAAATTTCAACCAAAATAAAAAGAAATTTATTAAACATTAATGTTAATTTGTAAATTAAAATTAGAATAACTAATAATTAGATTAATCCTAAAATTTAATTACAAAACAAAATATTTAAATTTATAATATTTATAAAAATATATCTAATTGGAAGATAAATTATTGATGTTGATAAAGAGGTTGGACTAAAATTTAAAGAAAGATAAGAGAGAAAAGAATTACTAAAGAAAAAGCAAAAAAAGAAAAAAGATTATTAAAAAAATTTTGCTTGTTGCTGCGATATGCAGTTGGCAAAAAAAAAAGAGAAAAAAAAAAAAACAAAAAAATAAATTGAAACCTGATTGTTGCCTTTTACGCCGTCTCGAGACTTGTGAAAGTGATTGGTAAAAGTCTACATAGTTGTATGGTGTAGGTTTCACTGATTGTCAAGTTTTTTTTTTTTTTTTTTTTTTTTTTTTTTCAATTTTTTTAAAAGTCTAAGCCTACCTTAGCCCAGCCTAAGGTCCATCCCTGCCCATAACCCGTGTCCAAGTAATTCGCACTCGAGAGATTGATATTAAAATTGAAGTTGAATCTTTATTTGATCATTTTCATGATCTCACATGATATAATTACATATAAATATTATAATAAATGTGTGGTTAAAATATGATTGGTTTTCACGACCACTTTACCTACAATTCCTTAGTTCCATGCCACAAATTTAGATGACAAATCAGATTCTTTATCCATTTTTAAAAGGCAACGGATTGCTCAGAAGTCTAAACAGCATCCATAAATCATTCGTGCATATAAAAGTAATAATCTGTGTTTGATTCTATAATGATATCTATCTCATCCAACATTATCTCTTCAAGGGTAACTAACTGGAGATTAAACCATACGAGTCACTTCTAACATTAAACCATATATTGTCAATTGAATTGAAGGAATAGAAAATTATTCAGCTCCAACCAAAAAAGATGCAGCATGTTGATCACAACCGTCCGATTCTACGTGTGTTTCATTTGGGTGCAACTTTCTAGCTAGTCTCATTTGCCAAGGTAACAAAAGTTCAAAACAGATGAACCCAGCTCAGTCCTCGGACAAAGGTCCGACATCAATATAAAGAAAACCATAAGGCAAAAGCTTCTGGTGGTCCAAGCATATGAAAAGATATTATCATCTTAAACACCTAGTTCTATGCCACAAATCTAGATGACAAATCAGATATCTAACCTCTAAAAGAATTAAGTAGGACACCACCAAGCATGCTACAATTAAAGAATTCACCAAACGCGGGAAAAGATGACGTGGGTTGCAATAGAATGAGACAATTAAGTACAACATGTACCTTCATGAATTGACAATTAATTATTAATATTTTTGTTGAAAAAAATTAATAATACATGCTCATAAATTACAAAATAATGTAATATACAATCAAAACTAGTGAAATATATCATATCAAAAATACTATATTTGCATTATAGCGAGAGATTAACACACATAAACTTTAAATTACGAGATCAAAGTGATGTTGCATAATCAGTGAAGCAATTATTGTTTAGATCTTGTTTAAAAAGAAGAGGGGTTTGAAAACAAAAATGTTATTTTATCCAAATCTGGTGCCCAAATAATGTAGCATCATTCATTTAAATTGGATTAGATTTATATGATTTAAATGGATAGATTGTAGTATTGACACATCATTTGGACACCATATTTAAACAAATTAACCTTACTTTTTTGAAAATAAATTTAAAAATATAATAAAATCATTTAATTTTATATTTTTAAATCAAAATTTTTAAAAGTGGGGTATTATTAGGTTGATAGATTATGCTCTTTTTTATTGATGTGTAAAGTGGGCACCATATTTACACACCAATAAAAATATGCTCTTTTTTATTGATGTGTAACAACCAGCTTAATTAATTAAGACAACATTGTCTTTGTTTATATTTATTTTTGTTTTCTTAGAGCATCTCCAATGTAAATATGTATTTTTAAGTTTCTAAATAGTGCCACATCAGCATTTCTATTTATTATGGGCCCACTTTTGAAATTTTTTTTAGAGAAATCCATATTCACATCTCCAATGCAATTATCTAAAGTCAAATATGTATCCATTTTATGTCCAATCATAATAAAACAATTATTACACACTCTCTCCTCTTTTATTTTACAATTAAATGAGGTTTAATCTTATTGGTAGAAAGAGTTGAAAACTTTAATTTTATTGGTGAAAAGAGTTAGAAATCCTAGTCAACATTTCTATGAGAGTTTCTAGAATTAGAAACCCAACTCTATATTCTCTAACTTTTTTTGGTCATATCATCTCCATATTCAACTTAGATAATATCATTGGAGAGAGTTTTTCTAACTTTTTTAATATCTATCCTATGTGGCACTCCATTTTTTCCAAATACATAATAACATTGGAGATGCTCTTATATATATATATATATATATATATATATATATATAATTATCTTAAATTATTTTTGGGTGGATTTGGCACCTGAAACCTCCTCTATATCTTAAATTAAAGTTATAATTAATACATGAATTTCTTCGTAATTGGCCTTCATTTAATAATATGGACTAATTGTCCTAATTAGCATTACGAAAATATGTATTTTAATTTGGTCTCTGCATGATAATACATAATACACAAACGTAATGACAATGACACTTTAAAAATTTAAACACCATGTAACATGATATCATATCGGGGACAGCTACAGAGCTACTGCAGGATGCAAACAAAAATACACTGAAGCTTTCATGTTTGGCCACAATAAATGTGACCAAACATGAAAATTAAAGCTTGCTTTGTTGGGAATCTACTTTCTAATAAATAAATAATATATATATATATTATATTAATGATATCAAAAAGCATATGCAAACCAAAAAAAATCTAGTGGCCCAGCATATGAAAAGAAATTCTTAAACAACAAGTTATCTAAATCCACAACTCAGATTGCTCATAAGTCTAAACAGCATATCCATAAATCCATGTTTCAGCAGGGAGAGAATTTTCTCCAAGGCATATCTTTGAGATGGATTTATCTAAATTAAAAATCAGAGTGGTCAACCTTGTGTGAGCACACAAGCCATAAAAAATAAAAATTAAAAATTAAAAAACTATACAGTAGCATCAATTAAAAATCCTTTCAAGTAATTAGTTTAAGTGAGATTATTAATCAAAACATTTCGAATGATCCTCCAGACATATGAATAGAGGCCGGATCTATGATCTCAATCAAATCTATGGTCATTGTATTTAGAGGATTTTGATGGTTACGATTCAAGGATTATAATGGTTTATTATCTTCATTAATATTTCTCAAATTAATTATTTACATTTTCTCTATTCTCTCTCCTATCTTTATTAATTTAATATAAAATATTTTATCTATTCAATTTAAGAATTTTATTTTTTTTGAAATATTATAATAATTTGGGTTTAGGAAGGAGAGTGACTCGAACCCACAACTTTATGATGTAGATGTGAGAGACAAACCACTATACCAACAATATTATTAACGTTTATCTCTTCTCGAGCGTCATCAAGGACTTGTAAATCTCTGAACCAATGAATAATACTATTTTTTATCTTGCATTTGTAAGAAAAGAAAAACATGACTATTCTTAACGCATATAAAAAAAGCACGTGTTTTAGTGCTTATTCATGATATCACTGTTGATATTTCACACGCGCTATTTGCGACAGTTGCGGGCCATATGTTGGACACTTGGACCTTTATGATTTTCTTACGTACGTTTTCCCAATTTTGCCTTTATCCAACAGTTGGTCAAAACTTGAATGGGACGGTTTCATTGACGTGGTAATAGGACCGTTCAATCAAAATGTGCAATATAATACTTAAAAAAACAAAAAAATTATACTTCTAATGTAAACAACACATTTTGATTAGACGGTGTTATTATCACGTTAATGAGACTGTCCCAACCAAATTTTTCTCCTTGTCCTCATGTGGAAGCCTTTGTCTTATTGACGTAACAACTTAACTTCCAAAATCCAAATTCAACTTTGTTATGTACGGAACCTGAATGAACCCTGAATAATAATATCTCAAGTCAATAATTACGAACATGCTAATAGAATATGATGTTTGTGAAGAAAATAATCTCACGTTTTTATTAATTGAGTGCAGTATAAATATACATTACATTGCTTAAAACAGGAAGGTAATTAACCTGGTTACATAAGGTAATATACTCCTATATGATAACTGATGTACAACAATAGCCGAAGTGAACTACTTGTGTTTATGTGAACCACTGCTTCTATCATGCCCCCGCAAGATAGAGCTACCGTCAAGGATGCCTATCTTGGAGCGATGATCAAGAAATTGCCTGCGAGATAGCGGCTTGGTAAGGGAGTCCGCCAGTTGATCAGATGTGTGGACATGGGAAATGCGAAGTTGCCGACGAGCCACCTGATCCCGAACAAAGAAGAAATCAATGGCAACGTGCTTCATGCGGCTGTGAAAGATGGGGTTGGCGCAGACATAGGTGGCACCAACATTGTCACAGTAGATGACAGGTGTAGTCGGAACTTGAAGGTGAAGCTCGGAGAGGAGCTGACCGATCCAGGTCAGTTCAGCTGCGGTTGATGCAATTGCACGATACTCTGCTTCAGTAGTCGACCTCGCAACCGTATGTTGTTTCTTCGAACTCCAACTGATGGGTGTAGCGCCAAGGAAAATGACATATGCTGTGGTCGACCTCCTATCATCAGGATCACCTGCCCAATCAGCATCAGCAAAGGCATGTAGGGCGATAGGGGAGCTGCGACGAATGAGGAGACCATGGTTCAGTGAGCCCTTGAGGTAGCGAAGGACTCTCTTGACAGCATTCCAGTGATTCGTCGTCGGACGGTGCATGAACTGGGACAGTTTGTTAACAGCGAAGGAAACGTCCGGACGAGTCAATGACAGGTATTGAAGGGACCCAACAATTTGACGGTATTGGGTTGCATCTGTCGGTGCACTGCCATCAACCAGTTTCAATGTATCTGTGAGTGACATGGGTGTAGAAACAGAGTTCGCCTCAAGCATATTTGTTCGAGTCAGAAGATCACGAGTGTACTTTTGTTGGGAGAGAAATAGCCCGCTCGTGTTATGAACGGCCTCGACACCAAGGAAGAAGGAGAGCTGACCGAGATCCTTCAGAGAGAACCGTTGAGCTAGAACAGCAATAAAGTCACTGACCTGAGAGCCTGAGGATCCGGTGATGATGATGTCATCCACATATACTAATAGGTACTGTTGACGGTGATTTTTGGTGATCACCAAGTCAATGATTCGTTTTTGAATTACTGCAGTTTATACTTGAGTATGGTCAAAGATTGTAAAGAAATAACAGGTGATTTACGTGGTAAAACTCCAAAAGATCGGAGAAACATCCACGGGATCGTTGCCTCTAGCAACAAAGTCAAATCCACTATGAATCACGATTACAAGATGAAGAATGATAAAGAATGATAAAGAATGATTACAAGAACTTTTCAATACGATCCTCTCTCTCTCCTATTCTACTTCTCGCGTACCCCTGTTTATGAATAAATGGGGTATTTATACATGTTGCTTCTAGGGTTTTAAGATGACCGCTAGGGTTTAGTGTTGTGGCCCCCAAGTCTCAAGCGGTTTCCTAGTCCTATTTAGATTGTGTTTCCCTTTTTCGGCTGTGTCCAATTCTGAATGGGATTCTTTCTCATTTATTCACGGGAGAACTGCTTGTTTCCTTTTTAACCTCTAATGGTCCACATCGTTGCTTATTGTGGACCTGCTGGCTGCGGATTGCAAGTGTTGGCGATTGTTTTATTGTTTCCCGAGTGAGTATGCCCGAGTGTGCCCGAGCGTGCCTGAATCCGATCTGCTGCTCAAGCTGATCGTCTTTGTTTGTGGTCGGACTACTTATCTTCTTTTCCGAGTAAGTTATCGTGAAGGTTTCTGCTCCATAAGTCTTATCTTAACCTCTGCTGACCTGGCCTTCCATGGTGATGACGTGTCCATCACGACTATTTTTACCTATAACAATACCCCCTTAAATATTTGAGCCGATCATGTTTAGTCAGGCCCTCTCGGGTCTAATATTTAACTTCAATATTTCTTTATGATTAATCCTCATTTGTCGTTTCCTTCATTAAAGTATCCTCGTTTGGATCAGAGCTTTAAATGACGTGTCTTAATTGCGACCGCACACGTTTGATTTATCAATCATTTCAAATCTTTATGATGGCGATGCTTCTGCTCTCTGGCGGCGCCTGACGTTCTCTTGCTGCCACTTGTCCCTCTTTGTTTGGCTGTGGTACGGTGTATTTATGGGATGTGACCTTTCTGCTCGCCTGCGCTCAACCTACGTCATCAGTCCAAACCCCTCTTTTTTCCCGCTTTTTCTGTAACCTCTCCTAGGGTTTTGGTATTTTTGAAATCGAGACGTCGCCTATATATTCTGGTTTCGATTTTTTCACTTTCACCTTTTTCTTCCATTTTTCGTTTTATTTCCTCTTCCCGTATCTTTGCGTGCTCTTCGAAGGAGGCTTTATCTGTGCCTTTTGATTCTCTGTGTTCCGTTTGGTTTACTAGCCCGTTTTTTCTAACCCTGCTGTCCTTGAGTTTACCTGCTTCAACCCCCAGATTTTTCCCCGGAGACCTTTCCTTCTGCGATCTGCGTCGTCTTCGTTCTTTACTACATCAAGGTTAGTCTTTATGGATTCTGGAGCTAGATATCGTCTTTTTACTGTTGGTATGATTGCTATTGAGCGAAATGATGCTTTCACTGCGTCGGTTGTTCACAGGTTACTAGACGAGCCCCGTTTTGATCAGCCGCGCTATATCGACGCTGATATTTCTGGACTTTTTCCGGAAAGGCCTGCAACTTCTGAGGTTCCTCCTGCTTCAGAGATCCCTTCTGCTTCTGCCAGTTCATCACCACCTTACTCATACCAGCCTGAAGCTTGGTCGGATTCTTCTTCTGCTTGTACCGATATTCGCCCGAGCAGAAGACCAGGAAAGAGGATGACCACTCGCAAAGTTTACAAAGACTCGCATTCTCGGGAAAGCCGAGTGGCGGCCCAAAGGATTACTGAAGACGACATTGAAGAGGAGCACAGGGCCGCTCGCACTCCCTTCTCCCCCGAGCGTATTTGCATCTATGATGTTGAGCCGAACGTGGTCGGCCCTGACGAGATAATGCGATACGTGCGGCGGTTCGATCTGGACAGCAATGAGGTTTCGCTGATTCCAGCCGAAGGTCGGGCTGCATGGAACCCACCCCCTGGCCACGTAGCAATTTACGGGTCCATGCTCACCTGCGGCGTTACTCTTCCTCTCCAGCCTTTCATCACTTGGTTCTTGGCTGAAGCCCGACTCGCTCCGGCACAGCTAACGCCGAACAGTTATCGCATCCTGATGTGCATGTGGCACATGTGGCATAGAATGAAGCGGCCACCTCCCACCCCTCGCGAGGTTCGCCATTTTATTCGCTGAGGCCAGTGGGGAAGACCGGGATTTACTTTCTCCAGTCGAACCAGCCCGAGTTCTGGATTCCAAAAGACGTCGTGGTCAAGGGTAGTGTCGAACCGACTACGGACGAAAAGATGAAAGGATTCGTCTGGGGCTTCCCGACCTCAAACAAGTTTTGGAAGAACAGCTGGTTCTTTGTGGGCAAAGACTGGGGCCAGTCGATCAGTTTTGACTTGGACGGCACTCAGATGACTTGCCGGGTTCCTCGGTACTTCTGCACACCGCAGTGGAACCATCTGACTTCAGCTTTTACTGATGAGGAGCTAAAGACTTTGGCTCGGGCAGCAGTCCGCCCCTAGAGAAAAGGGGGAAACCCTATCTCTACAAAGAGGGGAAAATGATTAAGGCCCGTCTCTTCCCTCAGATTTCTGCGTGCCGCAGACGCCGTAAGTTTACTTCTTGTATGCATTTTTTATTTGCAACCTGACCCCCAAGTTTGTTTGCTAACTCGGACTCCTCTTCTTTTTTTTTTTTTTTTTTTTTTTTAAGTGTTTGATGTAGATATAATCAGCGATGCTCTGGCACGCCGGATGAAAGGCATCGTGGAGGCGAGTCGAAAGGCAGTCCTTCGCCAGCGAGATGCTGGGATAGCCCCTCCCGAAGACGAATTTGATGAGGGTACTCCCGAGAACCTTCCCGAGGGAGATGATGAAGGAGTACCCGATTATGTGCCCGAGGAGGCTCATGATCAAGAGCCAACCGTGTGTTCGGCGGAAGCCGAGGGCGTTTCGGGAAACTTTGGAGTAAGTAGGACCTCTGCTGATTCGGGCAATCCCGTGGATCCTCCCTCCAAGGGGAAAGAGAAAGTAGGGGATCTCCCTGAGCCTGAGCAGGCGAATCTCCCCAGCGGATCTGGTTCTCCCCACTCTGCTGCTGATATGCCAAACGTCCCCTTTGAAGCAGTTGGGGGGCCTTCAGGTGCGGTAGCTCCGGAGTTTCCGACTTCAGTTGAGCCGAATCGCTCTTCCTCGGAGATTCCAGCCTCTGCTGATCCGATTTCTACCCCTAGGGACAGCAACACTGAAGCTGGGCAGACTGGGAAGAGGAAAGCTTCGTTTTCTTCTGGTCGCCCTTTCCCCAAGATTCCCCGAGTAGTCGCGTATGTTAATTCCTCTTCAGAGGATGAGGGGGAGGGTGATGCGAGCGTGACCCCTCCGCGGGAGCAGGTTAGAGAGAGTGCTGGTGGCTCAACCGACCTTCCTCGGGCGGCCCCATCCGCCGAACTCCCCGAAGGCGATGTGGGTGGTATGGGCTCCTCTCCCCAAATCGACGATCCCACCCCCGAGACCATTTTCAGGGTTATGGCTTCAGGCCGAGCCTATATTGGGGAGGATCACTGGAATCATTTCAGGACCGGGACTGTGTCCGACCGACTCCGCAATTTTTTTAACAGCGCTTCCTACGTGAGTAACAATTTCGCTTATATGCGTCATATGCGTCATTTTGCATTCTTTCTTTTCTTACTTATACTTCTATTTGTTGTTGACTTGTTGTTTACTTGTTGCAGATGGTGGCCGAGATGTCTGGGGCTTGCCAAGCTGGCGAAGCTCAAGCGGAGACAATAAGAAGGCTGGAAGCCCAATTGAAGGAGAGCGAAGATCATTGCTCTCGGGCTGAGTTAGCTCGTCAGGAGGAGGCCAAGTCGAGTCAGATGCTCCTAAATCAGTGCTTAGCAAGGCAAATGGAAGCCGAGCAACGGGCATCTTCTGCTGCTGCGGAGGTCAGGACTCTGCAGGATCAACTGTCATCCACCCGGGAAGCCTTGCTTCGGGCCGAGCAAAACGCCGAAAACGCCAAGTCTACTTATGAACGTCGAATCGACGACTTGGAGTGTCAAGCCCTAACGGCTAAGGAACTGTCGAAGGGAGCTAGGCTGGAAATGGAGCTACAAAGCGTTGACCGTTTTAAGAGATCTCCAGCCTATGATGCTCTGCTTCTTTGGGAATTCCAGCGGGGAATGGTCTCGGCTGGCGAATTTTTTAAGCAAAAGAACAGGGCGACTGATCGGGCCCGGGCCAACTGGAGCCTCTCAATTAGGAAGCATGTGGACACATCCTTGGAGTCTCTTCGGATCCAGATGAAGGAGTGGCGGGCGTATTGTAGAAGTAAAGGAAAAACGCCACATCCCATGCACCTTGAGGTTCCAACCGCCGAGTCGTTCTCTACTTTTTACGCCAGTGAGAGGGCGGGGTTCAACAATGAGATACCCGACTTGGGGCCCGTTCCTGGTACCGACTACAGTCACTGGATGGATGACGAGGAAGATGTGATCGTGTGGCCTTCGGATGACAGTCTTCTGAGCGAGTACGTGATGGAGCCTGACCCTGACGTTGGCAGAAGCAGCTCACCACCCCCGGCTCCTTCCTCTTGATTTTCAAGCCTTTTTTGTAACTATACTTGTATATTTTTCGTATATTTTTCATATATTGTATTTTTCTATACATACAATAAAAATAAATTTTGCTCTTACATTCTTACTGATTTTACTGTACGCCTGAATGGGACGACTGTCTGCCTGTACTAACCATCTTTGAATTTATGGATCCTTCGGGAATCTTTAGCTATGCTTTGACCGAGTACCTTGTGGCTGGCAATTAATTTCGACCGAGTATCTTATGTAACTGGCTTTTTACCCGATCAGACCAAGTATCTTATTTAACCGGTTAACTAATTCTTGCCGAGTATCTTATGTAACTGGCTTATCAATTTAGACCGAGTATCTTATTTAACTGGTTACTAATTTTTTGCTGAATATCTTATGTAACTGGCTTACAACCTTTGATTTTTGGGGTTGTTTAACCTCCACGTTACATCGAGGCTCGCCACGACCATACGTTGAGGTCCTTGCACAAGTCACCTAGGACGTCTCCTGGTTTTATCTGTGCAAGGGTTTGTCGAATCGTTGGGGTAATTTGTACCGGCCAACACGACTGCGCATCTCACTAGTCTTTCTAGCGGCGCTCCGAGCATTTTCCCAGTTGTCCTGGTGCCTCGGTTTTACCTTTTTGCTAAGGGACGCGTTTGCATCGCCTTAACTAGGCGGGCATGCTACTACAGCTTTTCCGCCCTTCGAGCACCACTCGTCCGCTCTTTCGCGGCATTATAGCGCTTGACTTCTTTCGGTGTTTATTCGGTCGCCTTGAGTGGCCGCCATTGAAAAATTGCTCATGGATTTTATTGATTCCGCCACACCGTATTAGCAACTGAACTTTATTAGATGATCATGGACATGAAATTAATAAACAAATCTGAAATTTCAACGCAGAAACTAAAAACTGAGCTAAAGCAGAATAAATAAACTGTAGAACCATAACCGGATTCTTTTAGGGATAGAAGATCTTCAGATATTGTGCGTTGCATGGTCGGGGTACCAGGCTACCTTCCGGTCGGGCTATCATGTAGGCCCCGTGCCCTACGATTCTCTTGATGATATATGGCCCTTCCCATTTATCGGTGAGGGATCCCGATGATTTATCCTTGGTATTTGGGGATACTCTTCTCAGCACTAGATCCCCGAGTTGGAATCTCCGCTCCCGAACATGAGAGTTGTAGTACCTAGCAGCCCTTTGCTGGTATGCGGAATTTCTTACTTGTGCTGCATCCCTGACCTCTTCCAGCTCGTCTAGGTTCTGCTGCAGCATGTCTATATTGTGCTCGGGGTTGTATAACTGGACCCTAGGGGATGTAAAAGTAGTTTCTGCTGGGATAACAGCTTCTGTCCCGAATGCCAGCGCGAAAGGAGTTTCCCCTGTGGAAGACCTTACAGTTGTTCGGTATGCCCATAGCACCTCAGGCAGTTTGTCTGCCCAGCCACCTTTCTTTGCCTCTAGTTTTGCTTTCAATGTGTGCTTGATCACTTTATTCACGGCCTCCGTTTGGCAATTAGTTTGAGGGTGAGCAGGCGATGCATAGTAGTTTACGATCTTGAACTCTTCACACATTTCTCTGAACTTCTTATTATCGAATTGAGTTCCATTGTCTGTTATGATGATGCTCGGGATCCCGAATCGATATATTATATTCTTTTTAACGAAGCTGGTGGTGTTTGCCTCAGTGATGTGTACAAGTGCTTCTGCCTCTGCCCATTTGGTAAAATAATCCACTGCCACAGTAGCATGCTTTGCTCCTCCCTTCGTTCCTGTGGGCATTGGTCCTATCAGGTCGAGTCCCTACATGGCAAAGGGCCAAGGCGAGGTTAAGCTTCTAAGTAACTCTGGGGGTCGCCGAATGTCATTTGCTACTCTTTGGCATGTTTCGCAACTCTCTGCGAATTGCTGCGCTTCCACGAACAGAGTCGGCCAGTAGAATCCTTGCCTGAGTATCTTGTGTGCTAAGCTTTTACCCCCAGTGTGGTTCCCACATACTCCACTGTGAATGCTTCTCAGGATCTCTCCAGTCTTTTCACCGGAAATGCATTTCTGCAGCACTTTTGAGAATCCTCTCCTATATAATTCTCCTCTCAGAATCGTGTACCGGGCCAACCTGTATCTGATGCGTTTAGCTTCCACAGCATCCTCCGGTAGTATGTTTTCCTCCAAGTACTTTCTGAGTTGGTATGTCCAGTCGCCCGGGCTAGGTCGGATCTCTGCTATTATGATTTCCTCGGGTTCCGCTGTACTTGGTTTAGCCAGGTGTGCCACTGGTATTGCTTTGGATCTGATGCTTGTGGTGGCTGAGGCTAGTTTGGATAAAGCATCTGCTTTTTCGTTCTCTTCCCGAGGGATCTGAGAGATTCTGTACGCTTTGAACTTTTTAAGCAGTTTTTTTGCAATGTCCAAATAAGCTATCATATGCTCTTCCCTGGCCTGGTATTCATCCAGTACCTGATGGACCACGACCTGTGAATCACTGTAAACTTCCAGCTCATCTGCTCCTAATGCTATGCAGACCCTTAGGCCGGCCAGTAAGGCTTCATACTCTGCTTGATTGTTGGTTGCCTTGAAATCGAACCTCATGGCACATTCTACAGTATCCCCCTCGGGGGTCGTTATGACTATTCCTGCCCCGCTGCCATGCGTGTTCGATAACCCATCTACATGCAATTTCCATTGGAATTTAGTAGTCTGTTCATCTTCCATTGCCCTCCTTACCTCGGCGTCTGGCTCGGTGAATTCTGCTATAAAGTCGGATACCGCCTGCCCTTTGATGGCCGCTTTTGGTGTGTATCTGATATCATATTCGCTGAGCTCTACCGCCCATTTGGTCAGCCTTCCTGAAACCTCTGGCTTTTGAAGAATGAGTTTCAGTGGACAGTCTATATATACCTCTATTGTATGTGCTTGGAAATATGGCCTCAACTTCCTGGCCGATGTGATCAGAGCTAACGCTATTTTTTCTGCCGGCGAGTATCTGGTTTCCGCCGCTAACAACGCCTTGCTTGTATAGTACACTGGCTTTTGTATTCCTTCCTCCAGTCGGATCAACACCGAACTCGTCGCCACTTCGGTGACCGAGAGGTATAAGTACAATGTTTCTCCCACCACCGGTTTTGAAAGGATGGGTGCTCTCCCCAGATACTCTTTCAATTTTTGAAAGGCTTCTTCACACTCTGTACTCCATTCGAGCCCTTTTCCCTTTTTTATTGCTTTAAAGAATGGGGCGCATTTGTCTGTTGACTTGGCTATAAACCGGTTGAGTGACGCAAGGCATCCCGTTAGCCTCTGCACATCTTTTAGTGTCCTGGGTGAAGCCATTCCTTCTAATGCTTTGATCTTCTCGGGATTTACTTCGATTCCCCTCTGGTGCACCTGAAAACCTAGAAACCTTCCCGAAGGTACCCCGAACACACACTTGCTTGGGTTGAGCTTCATCTGATACTTTCTCAGGGCGTCAAAGGTTTCCTTCAAATCCTCCGTGTGTTTTTCAGCAGTGGTGCTCTTAGTCAACATATCATCCACATAAACCTCCATATTTTTCCCAATCTGCCGAGCAAACATCCTGTTTACCAGCCTCTGGTATGTTGCCCCGGCGTTTTTCAATCCGAATGGCATCACTTTGTAGCAATATAAGCCCTGGTCCGTGGTAAACGATGTCTTTTCCTCATCTGCCTTATTCATCCGGATCTGATTGTATCCCGAGTAGGCGTCCATGAAACTCAACAATTCATGTCCTGCTGTCGCATCTACCAACTGGTCGATCCTCGGTAGTGGGAAACTATCTTTTGGGCAAACTTTGTTCAAGTCTGTAAAGTCTACGCACATCCTCCATTGCTTGTTCTTTTTCTTGACCAACACCACATTGGCTACCCACTCCGGATACTTGACTTCCCTTATCGACCCCGCGGAAAGCAGCTTTTCCACTTCCTTCTTGATTGCGACGCTTCTTTCTGGATTGAATAATCTTCTTTTCTGTACCACGGGTCGGAACTCGGGGTTAGTGGAAAGATGATGTGAAATCACCTTCGGGTCTACCCCCAGCATATCTTCATGACTCCAAGCGAAAACGTCCTTGTAGTTTCTTAGCAGCGCAATAAGTCCGGTTTTGACATGTACGCTCAAACTTGCCCCTACCTTCACTGTCCTACCCGGATCTTCCGGGTCTAGTGCCACCTCTTGAGTCGGCTCGTCTTCCCTATCCTCCGGTCCTTCTCTGGGATCCAACTCAAAATCTTTCGGCACTTCTGCCTGTTCTTCAGGTTCTCTAGCCTTTTGTTGGACCGTTACCATGTATACCTGGCGTACCTCCCTATCTTTATACACTGACAAGTTTGCTCTTCGTGCCATCTCTTGTGACCCTTTGACCACTCCCACACCATATTCGGTCGAGAATTTCATCATGAGGGCATAAGTTGCTGTCACCGCCTTGGCTTTATTCAAAAATGGTCGGCCCAGTAAAGCATTATACGGCCAGTTTTCCGTATCTACCACCACAAAGTCGAGCAACACTGTTTTCTGGCAAGGGGCTTTCCCGATCTTCACGGGTAGCTTAACCGTGCCGAGTGACCTTACTTCGACTCCTCCAAATCCTCTAAGGGGTGTGGGAAAAGGCTGTAGGTCTTTCCTGTCTAGCCTCAGCTGGTCATATACTTCTGCACTAAGAATGTCTGCCGAACTCCCATTGTCGATCAGAATTCGATGAACTTCTCTATGGCCGATCCGAGCGCTGATCACTAGCGCGTCATTTGGCCTAACATCCACTCCGTGTGAGTCGGCTTCTGTGAACACGATCGGGTCCCAGCCCTCCTTGATTCTTTTCGGGTCGGGCTCAATAGAATTGACGTCCAGGTCTCTCCGTGCCTCCATGGCCTCCCGAATCTCCTGGGTCCTTTCCCTGTTACTCTTGCCCGTTGCTGGACCTCCGAAGATGGTGTTGATTGCCCCTTCATCCTCGGCTTTCTTGGGACTAAGTTTTCTTGCCCGTCCGTCCTGTCGGCTATCTTTCTGTCCATCTGCCCTGTCCGTCTTTTTGAAAACAATGTCCTTCAAATGCCCTTCCCTAATGAGAGTCTCGATGTGGTCTCTTAGCTGGAAACACTTGGATGTCTCGTGCCCATTCTCTTTGTGGAAACGGCAATATTTGGTGGTGTCCCTCCGAGCATATGTCGATTGCTTAGGTGGTTCTTTGGACATGTTCTTCTCTTCTAGGATTGCCAGGACTTCTTCTTGATCTTTCTTCAACGGGGTATAATTTGTGTATCGGCCCTGGAACCTCTGCCGTGGTTGATCGGTTTTTGGGTCGTATGCTCGTCGTCCATCCCGACCATCCCGACCATCCCGTGCTTTATTCTTCTGCTTGTCACCTTTGGTATCGGAAATCTTGGTCTGGTCCTTGGTTTTGGACCCCTCTGGGCGACCGCCATGTACGAAGTAACCTCCTGTGGCAATTTCCTCTTCTTCGGCCAAGGCGTAACCCCCTGCCATGTCCATCATATCGGCATAGCTGGTTAGTCGGGCTCTTCTGAGGTCAAAGGACAATTGGCCATTCTGAAGGTTGTTAATGAACGCGGCAATTATTGCTTCGTCGTTTGCACTTCCGATCTCGGACACTTCCTGACCGAACCTCCCCAGATATTTCTTCAGCGACTCGTCTTTTCCCTGTTTGAATTGGGATAAATGAGCCACTGACTTTTTCCTGTGTACATTCCCGAGGAACTGCCTTGAGAAAGCCTTGCTCAGTTCGCCGAAGCTACTTATGTTTGCTGCTAGCAATCTTCCAAACCACCGGGAGCCTAGATCCCCAAGAGTTTGGGGAAAATTCAAACATAGTAGTGCATCATTATGGACATATTGCGCCATAGCGCTCCTATACCTCCGGACGTGTTCTTTTGGGTCGGTATCCTTCTTGAACAGCTCAATGTGGGGCATTCTGAATCTTTCTGGGAAAGGCATCCTCAAAACCCCATTGGTAAAAGGGCTTCCGGATTCATCATCTGACAGCTCATTACGCCCATACCGCCTGACCAAAGCATCCATTTGCCGACGATTATTTTGAACTTCCCGGGTGAGGCTCTGTATAAGTATGTCTCTGTCCCCTTCAGGCTCTCCTAACGCATTGAAGTTCTGGCTTATGGTCAGTTTTTGGCCCCTCTCCTCGGGATTCAACTCTCTATGATCTCGGTTTAGGCCATGCAGCCGGACTGTGCCCCTTTGGCGCTTGCGATGATGGTTCTGCTCACTTTCTTCAGAGGATGACCGGTCTCTCCGGTGGCCACGCCTCCTGGGGCGGTCTCGATCTCCGGCTACCCGATCTTAATCGTACTCTTTGTCGGAATCATTCCCCTCTCTGTGCTCCCTACTTCTCCTGGCCACTCTTTCAGATAGCATCTCTGGTCTGCCTGTAGGATCTTGTCTCGCCTTTGGGGGTGCATCAGGGGTTGGTATCACCACTGCGGAACGCAGCCTTGCTGTCTGCTGGCTTGGGGCGGACAGTTCATGAGGTGACATCAAACCTTCCGTAACAGAAAGGTCAATTCCCTGCCTTGCTGCGTCTGATATGAGTTGTTGTAGAGAAGCACGGAGTCGTTGCGCGATTTCTTCATTAGCTGTAGGTAAACGTTGAATACCAGCCAGGGCAGCTGACTGGTCTGCCGTCGTCAAAGTTGCATCCGCCGTATTGAGCGCGGTGTCATCTTCCAATTCGTTACTTGGCATGCCTTGACTGTACCTGGAATCGCTACCATCTCCGTCGCCAGCCATTGTTGTCACAAATTTTTGGGTCCCCCTCCTTCTAGCGCCAATTGTTGACGGTGATTTTTGGTGATCACCAAGTCAATGATTCGTTTTTGAATTACTGCAGTTTATACTTGAGTATGGTCAAAGATTGTAAAGAAATAACAGGTGATTTACGTGGTAAAACTCCAAAAGATCGGAGAAACATCCACGGGATCGTTGCCTCTAGCAAC
This sequence comes from Acer saccharum, assembly GCA_030490815.1. Lineage (NCBI taxonomy): Eukaryota > Viridiplantae > Streptophyta > Magnoliopsida > Sapindales > Sapindaceae > Acer > Acer saccharum. The sequence continues at coordinate 49,955,804 of CM059867.1, forward strand.
AAAGTCAAATCCACTATGAATCACGATTACAAGATGAAGAATGATAAAGAATGATTACAAGAACTTTTCAATACGATCCTCTCTCTCTCCTATTCTACTTCTCGCGTACCCCTGTTTATGAATAAAGGGGGTATTTATACATGTTGCTTCTAGGGTTTTAAGATGACCGCTAGGGTTTAGTGTTGTGGCCCCCAAGTCTCAAGCGGTTTCCTAGTCCTATTTAGATTGTGTTTCCCTTTTTCGGCTGTGTCCAATTCTGAATGGGATTCTTTCTCCTTTATTCACGGGAGAACTGCTTGTTTCCTTTTTAACCTCTAATGGTCCACATCGTTGCTTATTGTGGACCTGCTGGCTGCGGATTGCAAGTGTTGGCGATTGTTTTATTGTTTCCCGAGTGAGTATGCCCGAGTATGCCCGAGTGTGCCCGAGCGTGCCTGAATCCGATCTGCTGCTCAAGCTGATCGTCTTTGTTTGTGGTCGGACTACTTATCTTCTTTTCCGAGTAAGTTATCGTGAAGGTTTCTGCTCCATAAGTCTTATCTTAACCTCTGCTGACCTGGCCTTCCATGGTGATGACGTGTCCATCACGACTATTTTTACCTATAACAGGTACAATGTTTGGCCCGAGCGACGTTGGATGAAGAGTGAAGTATCACACTGTGAGTTGTTTAATCCAGTTGCGAGAAGAAAAGATCGCAGCTCATTGTACCAAGCGCGAGGGGCCTGACGTAGACCATAAATTGCTTTCCGCAGTTTGCACACATGATGTGGATTGGTGGCGTCAACAAATCCAGGTGGCTGAGACATGTATACATCATCAGATAGTGAACCCTGCAAAAAAGCATTATTAACATCGAGCTGGCGCAAAGGCCAACCGTTAGTGACAGCAAGAGATAAAATCAATCGGACTGTGACTGGTTTCACAACAGGACTGAAGGTTTCAGTGAAGTCAATGCCAGGACGTTGGTGAAAACCTTTCGCCACAAGACGGGCTTTATATCTGGCCACCGAGCCATCAGGGTGGCACTTAATCCGAAAGATCCACTTACAGCCAACCACATTTTGAGATGAGTGAGACGGTACCAGTCTCCAGGTTCCATTGTCAACCAAGGCATCATATTCTGCACTCATGGCATTACGCCATTCCAAAAATTTTCGAGCTTGTAGCAAAGAGGTCGGTTCGGTTATAGGAGCGGAAGTTGCGATGGCATGAAGATCGAAGACAGCTTTAGGTTTGAAGATGTGATTTTTGGACCTGGTTTGGATGACATTTGGAGGCGGTGAGGCTGGATAGACAGAAGGTGGATCAGACACAGGGTGATCGGGAACATTGGTGGACTGACGTGGAGGTAGGGGACGGGCTGAGCTAATTTGTGGGACAGCTGTGGGCACGACGCCAGTTGGTGGGAGCAAAGCGACCTGAGTGGGGTTGAGGAATGGTGAAGAATGACCAGGTGTGGGTGGAAGACTAGGTGCAGGTGTTATGTGTATAGGGATGATGTCAGGAAGTGAATTTTCGATGTGATGAGTGTCATTGAGAGGGAGGAGAGACTTATTACCTGGCTGTCGTATGTTGGTGGGAGAAGACGAAATCCAGTGACTAACTTGTGGAGGAGACACAGGCGGTGCGTGACTCACTGAATTGGAGAATGGAAAATTTTGCTCGACGAATACGACATGACGGGAGACAAAGACTTTACCTGTGGATTGATCCAGACAAAGATACGCACTATGTTCTGTGGAGTACCCGACAAAGACACATGGGCGAGAGCGAGGTTGCAACTTATGAGATGTATATGGACGCAGCCACGGATAGCAAAGACAGCCGAATACACGGAGTTTCCGATAATTCGGGTCTGTACCAAAAAGACGAAAGTATGGGCTGTTGTATCCTAGGACCTTAGTTGGCATGCGATTTATCAAGTAAACCGCGGTGCTAAACGCTAGAGACCAGTATTTGGTAGGCATGGAAGCATAGTATAGGAGTGTTAAGGCCGTTTCGACGACATGTCGATGCTTGCGTTCAGCAGTACCAACATGTTCAGGTGTGTGAGGTGGGGATTTGAGGTGTTGGATACCTAGGTTTTGTAGATCAATGCCAAGTGACTGGGCTTCCCCACTCCCATCAGAGTACACAGTTTTGATTTTGGTATTGAAAAAATTTTCAACCAACAATTTAAACTTTCGAAAGACAATAGGGACATCGGATTTATTTTTGAGAGGATACAACCATGTATATTTCGAAAAATAATCCACAAAGATAACATAATATTTATATTTGTCAAAAGATTGAATGTGAGCAGGACCCCGAACATCTGTAAATAAAATCTCAAAAGGTTTATTACTAGACAGAGTCGAAACCCCAAATGGTAATTTGTGACTCTTATTACATAGACACGCTGAGCAATGAGACACGGTAGCGTTAGACCTGGTGACCGGCAGACTATAAGACGAGAGAAGTCTCTGTAATATTGGTTGGGAGGGATGACCTAGACGGCAGTGCCATGACTGAGAGGAGACGTTGTGTGGAGAGGACATGAAAAACTGGTGAGCACCGGAGGGAGACTGACTCGGACGACTCTTCTGTGGCCACACATAGAGATTTCCTTTATTCTGGCCTCGGACCAAGGATGCCCCCGTGGTCAGATCCTTCACAAGAAAATAGTCAGGAAAAAACTCAACAGACGTATTATTATGTGAGCAAAATTGAGACACAGAAATTAAATTGTGAGAGATATGTGGTGAACATAAGACATTCGTAAGGCGAAAAGAATTAGATGGAGTGAATAAAGAAGTGGAGCCAATATGAGTTATAGGAATCGTTTTACCGTCCCCAACCATGATATCCTCTGAACCGCCATACTCTGAGTGCAAGGACAAGTTGTTAAGATCAGAAGTCATGTGGTGAGAAGCACCAGTGTCAAGAACCCAGTTGTTTGGAGGACTCGGCTGGTTGGTCGTCACCATATTATGAGCCTGAGGCCAAGCTTGAGAACCGGGTGGAGGGCGAGAGCGACAGACGCGAGCCGTGTGACCAACCTTGTCACACAACTGGCAGACCGGTCGGGACTGGGAGTTGCTATAGGGGGGCGCCACTGCTGAGAAAAGTGAGGTGAGTGGTTTGGACGCCACTGGTTGGTGCGAGTGCCACCTGTAGGGGCTGAGCCAAAATTCTGTCGGTTGTTATTGTAACTGATGTTGCCGCTGTCACCTGATTGGTTGTGTCCCATATGTGATGAATAATTTCCTTGATAGCCACGGCCTCTTCGATTAGATGACTTTTGATTGAACTGTGCTGTCACCTGCGGTACACCCTTTTTCGCATCCTCACGCTTGAGAAAAGCTTCATGATCAAGCAACTTGTCATATAATTCCTCGAAGGAAATCGGCGAGTCCCGAGCTCTAATAGCCGAAGCAAGTGGTAGATAGGTTGGTCCCAAGCCATTCAAAGTATGAATAACAGCTGCACCGTCATCCACCGAGTGACCAATTAAATCAAGATTATCTAGTATGTCTTTGATTCCCTGCATGTAGTCCGTAATAGATTTTTCAGATAGGCTGACATTCGTAAGAGAATCTAAGAGTCCAAGCTTCCGTGTATTGGATCGATTGGCATATGTAGATTCGAGTTTATTCCACGCCTGAGCAGATGTGGTGGAACGAGTGACAATAGATTGTGCAGCACCTGTGCAAGATACCTGGATAGCATGTAAGAGTAATCGATCCTGGCGAAGCCAGATGTGGTAATCTGGGTTAGGAGTGGTTCGCTGAGATGTTGTTTCCGCAGAGCTGATTGGGGGAGTTGCAAAAACTGCTGGAGGACATTCTTTGGTACCGTCCAGATACCCCATAAGATCATAGCCAAAGAGGAGATTTTCGAATTGTGATCTCCAAGCGGCAAAGTTTCCTCCCTTGGAGAGTTTGATCGGAAGTTGTGTGGAATTGATAGCAATCAATGATTGAAGTTGATTTGTGTTGTTTGTCCCCATCAGAAAAACAGGAGGAGATGAAGCAGAGGAGGGAGCCGAAGTAGAAGAGGTTGCAGACGAAGTCATCTGTGAGGTAGAGAAAAGACTGGACGAAGAAGAAGAAGAGGATTTGAGCGGCTAGGGTTTTAGTTTAGGGTTTTAGGATCTTTAGTTGTTACACAAAGTGCTCTGATACCATAATAGAATATGATGTTTGTGAAGAAAATAATCTCACGTTTTTATTAATTGAGTGCAGTATAAATATACATTACATTGCTTAAAACAGGAAGGTAATTAACCTGGTTACATAAGGTAATATACTCCTATATGATAACTGATGTACAACAATATCCGAAGTGAACTACTTGTGTTTATGTGAACCACTGCTTCTATCACATGCAAGCATAAAAGTACTTTTGTACAGAACCTGAATGAACCCTGAAAAAATATGAATCATTGATCAACTTTATGCTTTATGGTTTTAGGTTTTAAGTTGCAAGTGGTAAGTGTAGTACGTTCGTGTTCACAATCTCATCTCGTCTTCTAGAAGACGAGATTTCGGAGATCTCCGAATTCTCTCTTTCCCTAAATTTTTTTCTATTTAAAGCCTTATCTTACAGTAGTGCTAATATCTTTCTATCTCTCTTTACCTTCCTCTAGCTTTCTCTCACTCTCTGTAACTCCCTTTCTCTCTCTACCTTCTTCCTCATGGCCGAAATATTCAGGAAGAAACTTAAAAAGACAGATATCGGTAAGAGAATATCGATGAAAAGCAAGAGTCTTCCCCATTTCCCTGGTTTTGAAGAGGGGCAACATGCTACATCTTTGAAGATAAAGGATGAGAATGGGAAAGATTGGGACTTTCGTTTGAGCATCCGCCGCAGAGGCTACAAGAAACCCGTTCTCTCTGCTGGTTGGCTTCATTTTGTTAAGACTAACAACCTTCAAATTGGTGATCAAGTCCACTTTCTTAGGGAACAAGACACAACTACTGGAGGATTCAAGTACAAGATCAAACTCACCAAACAAGTCAAACTATTTGGTGCTGTCATTGGTTTTCCACCACTCCCTCCCCCTCCTTGAAACTAACTCCGTCTCCAATCTTCATCACATGTATGTAACACTAATGCTAGACACCCAAAATTTTAGCCCAAATTTCAACCCAAATAATATTGCAAGTGATTTTTTCATTAACCACATCATCTTATGTTATATGTGGTGATGACAACTCACTTACCACATTATTTTGGTTGAAATTTAGGTTAAATTTTTGGGTTGTCTAACATTACTCTTTATCCAATTGGGTTCGGTTACTATACAGCTACTAATCTACTATACATATTGTATTGTTATTGGGTAAAATGATGTTTTATTGTATTGGACTGTATTGTTACTATGTTTTTCAATTCCTAATTGATGATGAGATAATTGATTTTCTTTTATATATATGTCCACATCCACTACAAAAAAAGTGACATATAGTGACAAAAATTATTTGTCATTACAAGTGAAGAAATTGTCACAATTTCAATATTGTGACAAAAAAAAAGTGTCACTAACAATTCGTCACTTTTGCCCCCGTCACTAAAAGTATTTGTGACAGTTTTTTGGTACTTGTCACAGATCATAACTTTTAGTAACATATTATCACTTGACCTTAATTAGTGACAAAATAAAAATTGTGTCATTAAATTTATATATGGTGGCCATTAACTGTTTGAAGATTTTGTCATTATAGATCTTCTTAGTGACAATTAACTGTTTGAAGATTTTGTCACTATACATCTTCTTAGTGACAATTACATGTTTGAAGATTTTGTCACTATAGATCTTCTTAGTGACAATTAACTGTTTGAAGATTTTGTCACTATACATCTTCTTAGTGACAATTTATTGTTTTAAAATTGTGTCACTAATCACAAACTTAGTGACAATTTACCATGTAAAAATTATGTTTGCTTTACACAAATTTAGTAACAATTAACAAGAAAATAACAAGTACAAATTCAATCAATGTTAATATAATGGTCCATTCAATTATTATTAACTATAAGAAAACTTATACCGTCAAAAAAAAAAAAAAAAAAAAAAAAAAAACTACAAGAAAACTTAAATACAAAAAGTACAATAAGGGAACCATGACACTAGTACCTGGTTTTTACTGTGCACATAGATGATCAGAACACAAGAAAGAAAAGAAAAAGGAAAAAGAAAAAAGAAAGTGAAAAAATATATATATTACAAAATTGTTAGTGTACATGCACCAGTTTGCTACAGATTTTGAGATAAATGCATTACATCAATTATATCCAGATAACCATGATGAAGATTCTTCAAGCCTCAATACTAGAACACTTTCGTCAATGAAAATACCGGAATAAACTTTTCACTGGAATACAAACTGCAATAGATAAAAGTATATTATTAACACCTCAATTATATATATATATTTTTAAGTGTTGCATCAAACAATTGGTTGTTTAATAAGAATCATTTAATCAAACAGTTAGTATGCACATCAATTGATATTGACATGTCCTGTGGAAATCTAAGAACAAACAACTATAAATCATGAATTATGGGTTCCTGAAAAAAATTAAAAACAAATTAAAGTTAAGAAACATTCCTAAACATATATATATATATATATATGAAACATACCTTGATCAAAGAAATTTACAATATATGAAACTCGAATTTGAGATTCCGACCTTGAAAAACAATTACATGAAAACAAACCCTAAAAAAAAAAAAATTAAAAAAAAAATAATAAAAATAAAAATAAAATAAAATAAAATAAAATCAAGAGAATCTGACGTTTTCTATCAAGGCAAAATTTTCTCTACAGTCTTGGTGACTTCTAAAGATGAAACACGGTTTCAAACCTAAAAAGTGTTTTTAAGGGAAAGAGAAACTAAAGTAAAAATAAATAAATTAATAAATTAAAATTAAGAAACATCCCTAAACATATATAATAAAATTATACATAAAAAAACCATACCTTATTAAAAGAAACGTGAATTTGAAATTCCGACCTTAAAAAACAAGTACAAGAAAACAAATCCTAAAAAAAAAAAAAATTAAATCAAGAGAAACTTACCTTCTTCTGTCAAGGCGGAATTTTCTATACACAATCTTGGTGACTTACAGATGAATCGCAGTTTCAAACTTAAAAAGTGTTATTAAGGAAAAAAGAAACTAAAGAGGAAATCTAGATATGGCAGTGACAAAGGGAGAACCAAAAGACATGTGAAGATGGAATAAGGGAAAAAAAACACACACAATGATTGTGGCGATTTTTTTCTTCCAAATAAAATAAAATTAATTGATTATGATGTCTTTTAAAAACCTAATTATTTATAAAATAATTTTTTTCCTTTTTTTATAGGGTAATTTTGTGACTAATTATATTATTTGTCACAAATTATCAAGTTTTTTAACTAATTGTGACAATTATTTTTTAAAAGTCTCAATTGAACAAAACATAATGATAAATAATAAAATTTATCACAAAATAATACCTACTGTGATACATTTGAAATTTGTCACAAGGAAATATGTCACTATAGGTCACTTTTTTTTTGTAGTGATCATTTTCTTTGTACTTTTTTTTTTTTTTTTTTGAATATATCATTTTCTTTGTACTATTATCCACAAATAGATATATATGTTCACATCACATGTATGTAGGTCACTTGCGTTTGGTTTGATGAAACTCAAAAAATCAGTGAAGAAACTGAAGCTGCAACTTATGTTTTGTTTCCTGCGAAACTGGAGAAAAAAAAAATAACAGAGAGATTTATTGTGGTCCACATGTGATGATTTTTAGTGGGCGGGTGCACCATTCAGCTAGTGCACTCGATGAAGTTAAGATTTTCTCGATACAAAAATGGTCCATATTATAATTTTTAAAAATAATATTACATAAAATCGATTTTTATTTTAATTCGAATTCAAACATCTTGATATAGGTGTAAGAGGTTTACTATCCGATCAATCTTATATAATCAGGTTCATATTACAATTGAAAATTCATATATTTTTATTTTATTACATTTTTTTATTTGGGGAGGGGATATTATTGCTATGAAACGTCACTTTCCACCGGCTAACTTGCTTGCCACCTGTCAACAATTTGGTCTTCAAATGCTAGTATTGCTTAGTGAGTTAGAGGCATGGCTGTTGTTGTAATATGAATGGACCGTAAGGCTCTTTATTTTTTATTTTTTATTTTTTGAGAAAGGAATATCCATTGATAAAAGCCCAAGGCTTAACAATTACAACACCTGGATCAGAACCAGGGCATGAAACATGAAAAACATGTTCATGAGAATAACTGGAACTCAGCAGCATAAGACTCACAAGCACAGCCCAAATCAAAGCCCCACAAACGGGGGGAAAAAAAAACCCATACACACAGGTGGGAAGGACACCCTCACTAAGAGGGAAAAACAACAAGGAAAAAACCCATCCAAATTTTTCTCCTTGTCCTCGTATGGAAGCCTTTGCTTATTGACGTAACAACTTAACTTCCAAAATCCAAAATCAACTTTGTTATGTACGGAACCTGAATGAACCCTGAATAATAATATCTCAAGTCAACAATTACGAACATGCAAGCATAAAAGTACTTTTGTACGGAACCTGAATGAACCCTGAAAAAATATGAATCATTGATCAACTTTATGCTTTACGGTTGTAGGTTGTAAGTTGTAAGTGGTAAGTGTAGTACTTTCGTGTTCACAATCTCATCTCGTCTTCTCCGAATTCTCTCTTTCTCTAAATTTTTTTCTATTTAAAGCCTTATCTTACAGTAGTGCTAATATCTTTCTATCTCTCTTTACCTTCCTCTAGCTTTCTCTCACTCTTGTAACTCCCTTTCTCTCTCTACCTTCTTCCTCATGGCCGAAGTATTCAGGAAGAAACTTAAAAAGACAGATATCGGTAAGAGAATATCGATGAAAAGCAAGAGTCTTCCCCATTTCCCTGGTTTTGAAGATGGGCAACATGCTACATCTTTGAAGATAAAGGATGAGAATGGGAAAGATTGGGACTTTCGTTTGAGCATCCGCCGCAGAGGCTACAAGAAACCCGTTCTCTCTGCTGGTTGGCTTCATTTTGTTAAGACTAACAACCTTCAAATTGGTGATCAAGTCCACTTTCTTAGGGAACAAGACACAACTACTGGAGGATTCAAGTACAAGATCAAACTCACCAAACAAGTCAAACTATTTCGTGCTGTCATTGGTTTTCCACCACTCCCTCCTCCTTGAAACTAACTCTGTCTCCAATCTTCATCACATGTATGTAACACTAATGCTAGACGCCCAAAATTTTAGCCCAAATTTCAACCCAAATGATATGGTAAGTGATTTTTTCATTACCCACATCATCTCATGTTGTGTGTGGTGATGACAACTCACTTGCCACATTATTTTGGTTGAAATTTGGGTTAAATTTTTGGGTTGTCTAACATTACTCTTTATCCAATTGGGTTCGGTTACTATACAGCTACTAATCTACTATACATATTGCATTGTTATTGGGTAAAATGATGTTTTATTGTATTGGACTGTATTGTTACTATGTTTTTCAATTCCTAATTGATGATGAGATAATTGATTTTCTTTTATATATATATATATATCCACATCCACTACAAAAAAAGTGACATATAGTGACAAAATTATTTGTCATTACTAGTGAAGAAATTGTCACAATTTCAATATTGTGACAAAAAAAAAGTGTCACTAACAATTCGTCACTTTTGCCCCCGTCACTAAAAGTATTTGTGACAGTTTTTTGGTAATTGTCACAAATCATAACTTTTAGTAACATATTATCACTTGACCTTAATTAGTGACAAAATAAAAATTGTGTCATTAAATTTATATATGGTGGCCATTAACTGTTTGAAGATTTTGTCATTATAGATCTTCTTAGTGACAATTAACTGTTTGAAAATTGTCACTATACATCTTCTTAGTGACAATTACATGTTTGAAGATTTTATCACTATACATCTTCTTAGTGACAATTTATTGTTTTAAAATTGTGTCACTAATCACAAACTTAGTGACAATTTACCATGTAAAAATTATGTTTGCTTTACACAAATTTAGTAACAATTAACAAGAAGATAACAAGTACAAATTCAATCAATGTTAATATAATGGTCCATTCAATTATTATTAACTATAAGAAAACTTATACCGTCAAAAAAAAAAAAAAAAAAAAAAAAACTACAAGAAAACTTAAATACAAAAAGTACAATAAGGGAACCATGACACTAGTACCTGGTTTTTACTGTGCACATAGATGATCAGAACACAAGAAAGAAAAGAAAAAGGAAAAAGAAAAAAGAAAGTGAAAAATATATATATTACAAAATTGTTAGTGTACATACACCAGTTTACTACAGATTTTGAGATAAATGCATTACATCAATTATATCCAGATAACCATGATGAAGATTCTTCAAGCCTCAATATTATAACACTTTCGTCAATGAAAATACCGGAATAAACTTTTCGCTTGAATACAAACTGCAATAGATAAAAGTATATTATTAACACCTCAATTATATATATATATTTTTAAGTGTTGCATCAAACAATTGGTTGTTTAACAAGAATCATTTAATCAAACAGTTAGTATGCACATCAATTGATATTGACATGTCCTGTGGAAATCTAAGAACAAACAACTATAAATCATGAATTATGGGTTCCTGACAAAAATTAAAAACAAATTAAAGTTAAGAAACATTCCTAAACATATATATATATATATATATATATATATATATATGAAACATACCTTGATCAAAGAAATTTACAATATATGAAACTCGAATTTGAGATTCCAACCCTGAAACACAAGTACAAGAAAACAAACCCTAAAAAAAAAAAAAAAAAAAAAAAAAAAAAAAAAAAAAAATCAAGAGAATCTGACGTTTTCTATCAAGGCAAAATTTTTTCTACAGTCTTGGTGACTTCTAAAGATGAAACACAGTTTCAAACCTAAAAAGTGTTTTTAAGGGAAAGAGAAACTAAAGTAAAAATAAATAAATTAATTAATTAATTAAAATTAAGAAACATCCCTAAACATATATAATAAAATTATACATAAAAAAACCATACCTTATTAAAAGAAACGTGAATTTGAAAATCCGACCTTAAAAAACAAGTACAAGGAAACAAATCCTAAAAAAAAAAATTAAATCAAGAGAAACTTACCTTCTTCTATCAAGTCGGAATTTTCTATACACAATCTTGGTGACTTATAGATGAATCGCAGTTTCAAACTTAAAAAGTGTTTTTAAGGAAAAAAGAAACTAAAGAGGAAATCTAGATATGGCAGTGACAAAGGGAGAACCAAAAGACATGTGAAGATGAAATAAGGGAAAAAAACACACACACAATGATTGTGGCGATTTTTTTCTTCCAAATAAAATAAAATTAATTGATTATGATGTCTTTTAAAAACCTAATTATTTATAAAATAATTTTTTTTCCTTTTTTATAGGGTAATTTTGTGACTAATTATATTATTTGTCACAAATTATCAAGTTTTTTAACTAATTGTGACAATTATTTTTTAAAACAAAACATAATGACAAATAATAAAATTTATCACAAAATAATACCTACTGTGATGCATTTGAAATTTGTCACAAGGAAATATGTCACTATAGGTCACTTTTTTTTGTAGTGATCATTTTCTTCGTACTTTTTTTTTTTTTTTTTTTTTTGAATATATCATTTTCTTTGTACTATTATCCACAAATAGATATATATGTCCACATCACATGTATGTAGGTCACTTGCGTTTGGTTTGATGAAACTCAAAAAATCAGTGAAGAAACTGAAGCTACAACTTATGTTTTGTTTCCTGCGAAACTGGAGAAAAAAAAAATAACAGAGAGATTTATTGTCATCCACATGTGATGATTTTTAGTGGGCCGGTGCACCATTCAGCTAGTGCACCCGATGAAGTTAAGATTTTCTCGATACAAAAATGGTCCATATTATAATTTTTAAAAATAATATTACATAAAATCGATTTTTCTTTTAAATTCGAATTCAAACATCTTGATATAGGTGTAAGGGGTTTACTATCCGATCAATCTTATATAGTCAGGTTCATATTACAATTGAAAATTCATATATTTTATTTTATTACATTTTTTTATTTGGGGAGGGGATATTATTGCTATGAAACGTCGCTTTCCACCGGCTAACTTGCTTGCCACCTGTCAACAATTTGGTCTTCAGATGCTAGTATTGCTTAGTGAGTTAGAGGCATGGCTGTTGTTGTAATATGAATGGACCGTAAGGCTCTTTATTTTGTTATGGATAAATGGATTTTTCCAAGTCAAGCTATTTGTAGTTTACACTGAAATTTCAGTGTTTTAAAACACCGAATCTGAATCGACTTTTTGCTACACTCTTTTTAAGGAGAAAAACTTGGATGTAACCGATACACAACGCTAACGATGATGGCAACACAGCTTGAATCGCGAGGGCCGAAAACGATAACGGTCACCAGAAAATGGCAAGTCGACGTCAAAATGTGAGGACGAAGACTCGAAGAGAGAGACAGAAGAAATTGGGCTTCAGTTGAAAATGAAGATGAAAAAAAAGATTGAAGTTAATAATGCGTAAATGCTGTTATCGTGCTTGTAAATTTGTAATTTTGTAAACAAGGAATGACTAAATTTACTTGGTGCACAAACAATTGAACAAATATGATTATGAATTTATGAGTTACAACTGTATGATGAGGTGGAAAGGTTACTGTCAGATTAAGCAAGCCGGACCCATAAGACAGTGGTCCTGATCGGAACAGAGTCAACAATATTGTAATTGTGGTGTGGAGTAAAAGGATTTGTTGGTAATTAATGATTATGAATTTATGAGTTACAATCGTATATTATTTTTCTGAAATAAATTATATAATTAAACAGTGGTGATGAACTGATGATCATCAAAAGAGAATCTGATTATTGGGTAGAGCTTGGTTTTGACTGGATTCACGACAATAAGGTAGTGGTGACCACGGTTCCGGTTGAACTGTCGGTTTTATCCATGGTTTAACCGGAACCGTACGGACCAAACCGGTCCGAACCGAAACCGAAACCGAAACCGCCGGTTTGAAAACAAGTTAGAAACCGGTCCGTACGGTTTCGGTTTCGGTTTAGGGAGTGCAAAAACCGACGGTTTTGTCCGCGGTTAAACCGCCGGTTTTGAATAAATAAAAAAAATCAACCAATTAGACGCTCCCATGTGGCAGCGTCTTAAAAAAAAAAAAAAAAAAAGACCGTTGCTTGCTACCGTTGGAGAAAAAAAAAGTGACTAATCACTGACTGACACATGGCACAAGGTTTGAAAAAAAAGTGAATTTGGCCGTTGGGCAACATCAGACGACCGTTCTGATTTGCCCAACGGCCAACTATTTTTTTTTTTTGCACCCTTAAGTTTTTCTATTTGCAAAGTCACCCATTTCTACTATACTATAAATACCACCCCACCCCCCAACAACAACAACAACAACAACAACAACAACAAAAAAACTTCATTTTTCTTCACACCACTCTCATACTCTCAACTTCTCTCAATCTCAAATTCTCAATTCTCTCTACATTTACAATTTTCTTTAATTCTCATTTCATATATAAATTATTTATTCTATTTTTTTCTAGCATACAATATTTATTTCTTCTATTTTTGACCATCATATATTTTTTTTCAATCATTTTTTTTTTTTTTACTTGCTTACTACTATTATTCCAACAATATATTTTTTACATTCATATATATATTTTTACTTGCTTACCACTCTTATTTCAACAATATATTTTTTTCAATCATATATATATATTTTTTTACTTGCTTACCACTCTTATTCCAACAATATTTTTTTTTTCAATCATCTATTTTTTTTTACTTTGTTACCACTATTATTCCAACAATATTTTCTTTACATATATCTATATTTTATTATTATTAATTTTTCAATAGCAAGTGGGGGAGATGGTTCAAGAAATTTGGGGAGAGGAAAGGGTCCATTGCAAAACTTGTTGGAAAACATTGATGATGATGTCACTTATGACGATGTGGCCTTTTCACCAGTTCCTTGAAGATCGAGTTGGATCCAATCACCCTTATATTCCTAATCCCCCTCTAATAATTTTCGAGTTCGACGGACTCGACCCCGCTCACAATACCCCTAATACTAATGAAAATCTATCTAACCCCCCACCCCCTTCGGATGATTTTTTTGCAGGTGAACATGAAGAAGAAAAGCCGATGAAGTCCAAACTCTTCAAAGTGCATATGAAGAAAACTAAGTTAGATGATGCATTTTTCCACATCCAGTGCAATCAATGCACCAAATCATACAAGGTTGGAAGAAACTTCGAATATGGCACATTCTAGACCCATATCAGAAAAAATCACCTGTCCGAATACGCGATGGCGAATAACCAAGCCCAAATCTCCAGGTACGCAACCCCTTCTAATCAATTATTTCATTACACGTCTAAAAAAAATAGAGAACAATTAGCATTAATGGTTGCAACTGAACACTTACCTTTTGGTTTTTGTGAGAAAGTAGGTTTTGTTAATTATTGTCAAAATGCATTAAATCCTGCAATGCAACGTGTTCCTAGATCCACTCTCACACGTACACTAAATGCCATTTACAAAAAAGAAAAAAAAACATATTGAAAACATTTTTTTCTCAATTTTAAGGTCGCGTTTCCATATGTGCCGACATATGGACCGACAATTTTGGTAGTCATTCATATTTGGGCGTTACATGTCATTATATGGACAATGACTGGGACATGCAAAAAAGAATTCTTGCATTTCGTGTTTTCGATGACTCACATTCAGCTCAAAATATTTTTCGACTCCTTAAAATCATTTTTCAAGAGTATAATATCATAAACAAAATTTTTGCTATTGGCTTTGATAATGCTGCAAGCAATACCGCATATATTCATATGTTACAGGATTTGTGCAATCCCTATTTTGGGGGTAAATTATTTCATCAACGTTGTGTATGTCATGTTTAAAATTTGTGTGTTCAAACTGGATTAATAGAGCTTGCTGCTTTTATTAGACCAATTAGAGATAGTATTAACTATATCTGGAGGCATACCAAAACCTAGAAACAATGGTTAAAATATTGCTCTCAGAATAATATGCGTCCCAAAAAATTTTCTCGAGATATTACCACTCGTTGGAATTCAACTTATAAGTTGCTTAGTGAAAGTGTTGAATATAAGGATTTATTAGTTTCTTTTATTAATTATAATGTTCCTTCAATTTCTCTTCAATTGAACCATTGAGATGTATGTATAAAAATTCTTGAATTGTTACGTGTTTTTAATGATGCTACTAATGCTTTATCTGGTGTTTACTATCCCTCCCACTACTCATTTATTTCTTATTTAAAGTGATAATATTGCTGGTGCATTTAGTGATTGTGAATTTGGTGTTCAATTGAGTCCATGTGTTGCTGCCATGAAAACAAAATGGGTTTCGTATTATGGTGGGATTCTAAATATTTACTTGTTTGCACCGTGTTTTGATCCATGCTTTATTTTAGAATGTTTACAGGAATATTTAGCTCATTATTTCAAATCTTTAGGATTAGAAGTTGATGTTCTTCATCGTTATGATTCCGTTAAGGCTTTGCTTTAAGAATTATACGATGAATATCTTAGAATGTATGGTCAGTCTTTGAACGTGCCGGTTTCACAACCCCAACTCACATCTAAGTGTTAGTAGTTCTTCTACAAAATTTCAATTAAGGGGTTTAAGGGATCGACTGTTGTACCCTGTGTGGTCTAGATAACTACTCCATCAATTAGGAAAAAAAAACTCCTAACGCATACTTATAAAATACATAAGGTCGAAATGATGAAATGACTGAATTTGAACTCAAGACCGGTAGGACAGATATGACTTAATTGTATACTTATATCGGATTTAAACTTCAAGAGTCAAAAACGACTTTTAGGATTGATCACGTGATTGGGAGGCGGCAACTAAAGATGGAAATTAGTGAGGTTTGTAACCGGGATGGGAATGGGGGCCCAATGGGGTGGGGGAGGGTCCCCTCACCTCCACCCCAATTCCTAAAACCTCCCCCACTATAAGAAAATATGGCTTTCTTGACAGTTTTTTGTTGACAGTTAAAAACTGTCAACAATCCTTAACGGTTTTTTAACATTGTTGACAGTTTTTAACATTGTTAACAGTTAAAAACTGTCAATGATTGTTGACAGTTTTTAACTGTCAACAAATAACTAACATTTTTTTATATATATATTATTAATATATTAAATAATATATAATATAAATAAATAATATATATATATATATTATTATATATATTATATTATTATAATACATATAATAATATATTTTATATATATATATCATTAATATAATATATAATAATAATATATTATATTATATATATATATAATATTATATATCATTAATATAATATATAATAATAATATATTATTTTTGGAAAGGAGGGTATTTTTGGAATGGAGTTGGGGCATATGAGAATATTTATAGAAAAAATTTTAGTTTGGAATGGAAGGCATTCCATTGTTTTGGATGGAATGCCCATTCAACCAAATGGTCAATCCCTATTCATGGAATCACTATTCCATTGCATTTTAACAAACCAAACAAATGGAAGACTTTCTTTCCATTCCCTCCCACCAAACATGGTCTATAAGAGACTTTGACATCATTGTAATAAGCATGATTTGGAATAAACCTCTCATTACAGGGAGCTATTTCTCAACATGCATCGTACATTAATGAACAAATGTAAGACTCAGATTACAATTTATATGGGTAATTACATTATTAACGTGTCTCTTAGTATGAAATAGAGAGTGCAAAAATAATAAACAATTTTTGTTTTTTTTAATTATTTTTTTGAATTTTTTGAAAGTAAATGATTTAAAAGTAAATTATTAAATTTAAAATTTTACTTATCCAATATCGGTTTGTCCAAAACCGATATCTTACTGTAAATAAATCTATATCGGGATTTGTTTAATGTTGAAAATAGGAAGTAAAAGTTTAAAAAATTATTAAAGATAAAAAAAATTATATATTATGAATGTTTTATAATATACTATCTATACTATATATTAGATCCTATTTTAATATAATATATAATATTTTTATATATTATATAAATATAAATATTATATTATATATTATATAATATTTTATAAATATTATAAATATAATATATATTATTTTATATATATATATATATATATATATATCTATATATTTATAAACATTCATAATAATAATTTTTTCATTATCTTTAATAATTTTTTTAAACTTTTACTTCTTATTTCAACACCTAACAAAATCCCGATATGGGATTTATTTACAGTAGAAATATCGGTTTTTTGGGCGATATTGGATAAGTAAAAATTTAATTTAATAAATTTACTTTTAAATCTTTATTTTTAAAAAATTCAAAACATAATTTTTTTAAAAATTGTTTATTTCTTTTGCACCCTCTTTTTCATACTAAAAGACACGTTAATAATCCAATTACCCATATAAATTAGTAATCTAAGTCTTACATTTGTTCATTAATTGCAAGATGCATGTTGAAAATATCTCCCATGTAGTAAGAGTTGTATTCCAAATCATGCTTATTACAACTGATGTCCGAGTCTCCTATAGGCCATGTTTGATTTGATGGAATGGAAAAAAGTCATTCCATTCGTTTGGTTTGTTAATATGCAATGAAATGGTATTCCATTGGAATGGGTTTCCACCATTTTGGTGGAATGGGCATTCCATCCAAAAACCAATGGAAAGTCATTCCATTTAAACTAAAATTTATATTCCATAATATCCTCATATGTCCCAACTCCATTACAAAAATACCCTCAGCATCCTTTCCAAAAATAATATATTATTATAATCTATATAACGATCTATAAATATATAATATAATATTATTTATATATATAATATACTTTATATTTTATATTATTATCCAATAGATCATGCTATTATACATTCATCTTAGGGGTATTTTGGTCAAATACAGTTAACTCCATTCATTCTTTGTTAACAAACAAAATATACTGATTCAGAGACTAATTCTAAAGTTCTAACCAAACAAAAAACTTATTTTCCTTCCTTTGCATTCCTCGTTTTCATTCTTATTACCATTCTGATTACCATCCCCATGGAACCAAATGTGACCATAGAGTATTGACCAATAAATCGACTATAATAGTTTTAAAAAATAATTAATTTTGTAAAAGTTTTAATAAATATTTTTAAATAATATGTTTTGTCGTGGAAATTATAATTTTGATTAGTTGAATAATTTAAAGTTATATAACAGGTTTAATTTCTAACACACATAGTTTATATATAAATATTGTTCAGTTGTAAACATAAGAGTTTTAGTCAAGTGGTAACGACTTTAACTTGAGATCAACTCCCACTACTAACATTTAATTGTTATTATTATCACGAGAGCTTCTCCTTACAATCCACAAATTATCTATTCCCACTCCAATTTAATTTTTTTTATTAATGACAATTTTAACCTAAATTAAAATTACTAACAAGACAAAAAAAAAAAAAATAGACATTCCAAATTAATTAAATTATTAAAAAAAAAATCTCTCTCCTAAATCATTCGATTAAATATACGTATTAAACTCTCCCTCCTAAATCTTTATTACCATTTAACACACTCTCTCCTAATTAATCTCTCTCCATTTTCAAAAAAATAAAAATAAATCATTTTCTATACTTTCTCAAAATAATCTTTGATTAATAGTTAAAGAAAAAAAATCTGAATATTTTGTTTTTTACTAACAGAATATAATATATTTATATATATATATATATATATATTATAGATATATATATTAAAAAGTCAATTTAAAAAAAAAAAAAAAAAAAAAAAAAAAAAAAAAAGAGATATATGAAACTTAAATTGTTTCAACTAGATTCCATTAACCAGAATTTCTAAGACTAATGAAAGAATAATTTCTTTAGCAATTATATACTACAAGAGTAACAAAAATCATTTTCATATTCGATTTTTTTTAAATAAAAAAAAACCAACAAGGTACTTGTTTATTATATTATTATATTATTATTAATTATTATTATTATTATTATTATTTAAATAACGTACATATGGTTCCTAAAATCAAGTTATTAGTAAGTTTTTTTTTCCTTACTGTTAGTCTGCTTGAAAAAAATAGAGATAGAAATTAGAGATATGTATTGGAGGAGAGAGTTTAATATGGTAATTAAAAATTTAGAGAGAGTATTTAATGTAATAATTAATTTAATGATTTATAGAGATAATCTCCTTTTTTAATTTAATTCAAAAGATAACGGATAATCTTGTAAAAAAATGAAGTGTCTTTAGAATTTTTTAAAATTTAAATTTTGAGATGGAGTGTTGTTTAGAAAAAAGTGTACAAAGAAAAATTGGATTGTCCAAAAGAAGCTCTCTATTTCACAAGGTGTGCGGCGGCAGCGGCAGTGTGGGCGGTGGTTGTCCGACGGCAAGTGTGGTGGCGGTTGGCTGGCGACTTCTAGGGTAGCTTTGTTAAAAAAAAAAAAAAAAAATTATCTTGACAGTTAAAAACTGTCACAGGCGGTGGTGCGCGGCGGGGTAGGCGACGGCGTAGATCCGGCTCTACAGAGCAGTGGTTGGTGGACGACGGTAGATCCGGCGGCGATGGCGGCTGGGCTGGTGGTTCGCGGTAGGTGTGGCAACGCTGGGCGACGATGGTGGTCTCCGGCAGGGATGGTGGTGTATAAAAATAAAAAATGTTATATAATTAAATATGAAATAAAATTTTAAATAATATATATATATAACTTGACAGTTAAAAACTGTCAAGAAAAATAATTAAAAGAAATGAAAAATTGTCATAACAATCCTTGACATGGGCTTTGTTGACAGTTTTAAAAATTGTCAACAAACCCCTAATTTTCTTGTAGTGCCCCCACCCTCACCCCAAACCCCATTTGGGGAACTGGATAGGGGTGTTTGGGGGAGGTCCCTTGCACACACACCCCCACCCCCCACCCCATTTCTAATCCAAACAATTTTTCAATTCAAAATTCGGAATTCGATCGGACTAAACTTTTGTTTACCCTATTTCAATATTCAATCAAAATTAACAAAATATACACTATAAATACATAATTGATTTAATTTTAAATCATAATTGAAAAATAAATAAATAAAAAAAAAATTATCTTGACAGTTAAAAACTGTCAGACAAATAATTAAAAAATGAAAAACTGTCATAACAATCCTTGACAAGGGCTTTGTTGACAGTTTTAAAAACTGTCACAGCGTTAGGTGCGACGGCGGTGGTAAGCGACGGCGGCAGTGGTGTGGTCCGACACGGCAGGTTGTCCGACGACGGCAGGAGGCAGTGTGGTGGACTACGGTAGATCCGCGGTGATGGCGGCTCGCGTTGGTCCGACCGTAGTGTGCGACGGCTGGGCGACGATAGTGGTCTCCGTAGGGGATGTGGTGTATAAAAATAAAAAATGTTATTATAATTATAATGAAAATAAAAATTTTTAAAATATATATATATATATATCTTGACAGTTAAAACTGTCAAGAAAAAATAATTAAAAGAAATGAAAAACTGTCATAACAATCCTTACAGGGGCTTTTGTTGACGACTTTAAAATTGTCAACAAACCCCTAATTTTCTGTAGTGCCCCCACCCTCACCCCCAAACCCCATTTGGGGAACTAGGGATAGGAGTGTTTGGGGGGATGGTTTCCCCTTGCACACAACCCCCCCCCCCCCCCCCCCCCCCCCCCCCCCCCCCCCCCCACCCCCCCCCCCCATTTTCCCCATTTCTAATCCACAATTTTCAATTCAAAATTTGGAATTCGATCCGACTAAACTTTTGTTTAACCCTATGTCAATATTCAATCAAATATTAACAAAATATACATCTAAAATACATAATTGATTTAATTTAAATCCAAAATTAATACAAATCACTATAATAATCTAGTATTATAATAACTTCATAAATCATAATCATATTTGTTCAATTGTTTGTGTACGGTTGGAAAGGTACGCGTAAATACGCTTGTCATCTACACTGTCAGTCTGTCACTGAGTAATTGTTGTTGTGAATTTTGTCACATTAAAATGGAAAAGTTCAATCCTTTCAGGCCTTGAGCTGTTGCCGAGGGAGAAAGTTCAACTAGCACGAAGTTTGGTATTGTTAGGATGGGACCTGTATGTGATCGTGAAGGGTTCCCCTGAGTACGTGCGCTCCTGTTGTGAGGGTCTTGAAGCGCCTTGATGTAGATTACATTGGATCTTTATATCATCATAGAGTAGCACCAGTCATTCCTATAGAGGAAACCGTTAGTGATTCTCCCCCCTTTCGGCTATAGCTTTGCTTGGTAAGCTTTTGTCCATTGATAACACTATTGAAATCCTATGTGGAGGTAGAAACTGTGTTTCCTTTTCCTTTGGATTGTAGATTGGTGAACTGAAGAAGTGTTGGTAAGAGGGAAAAATCAAGTACATTGTATTATCAGAGGCCAACCTAGAAACATCGGAGGGCTCATGCAGTTCATCCCATCACGGCTGTACAAATGAATGGTCTCTTTGGAGTTGTGATATTGAAGAAGAGATAATACCAGTTTGCAGTTTCTTCATATTACACTTATATAATTATATTCTAATTAATCAAAAAAAAAAAAATTATATTCTCATTAGTGCCTCATCTAAATGTATGTTAGGGCCGAAATGAGCCTTCGGGGTATAATTTTTACTGGGCTAAAATATATAAAATCGGTCAATGCGAAATAAACTGTAACTTTTATTGAATGATATAGGA
>CM059867.1:50578206-50753717 GCA_030490815.1 Acer saccharum
ACATTGGCCGCATATAAATTGCAAAAAGCCACCTCTTTGTGAACACTTTTAATGACTCCTACCAGAATAATACTTCTCTTCGAAATGATGCACGAACTCACCGAAAACAACTCTTCATTCCACAACGAAATCAAACCTCCCGACGCACCATCGGCCTCCACACCCACTCCCTTAGTCAACCAATTACCCCCTAAAGACCGAATCACTAAACTGTCGAAACTCCCTAATTTAGATTCTTGAATAAATAAGAGCATACGCTTAAATCTCAAAACTAAATTTCTAACCACCTTCCTTTTTTCACCTTTACCCAGGCCTTTAATATTCCAAAAAGAACTAACATTAAGAAAAATGAGAGCCCACCCAATCACAGCAAAAACTCACTAATCCGATAAGGTTTCGAACCTTACCTGATCCTCTTCTTCCCTCCTTTCAATTTCTTCAAGAACTGCCTCATCTTCTTCAGAAAATTCAAAGCCAATCAAACGCCCAGTTGATACCACTCCAGCCACTTCTTCAGCAACAACCATCCTGTTAATAGAGTGCCTTGTCCTCATACTATGCTTGCTTTCCGACCTAACTTTGCTTTTGCCTATTGTCCCTTGTGCTTAACGTTTCACCACTCTTCTTCCCGTTCTCGTGCAGCCATTCTGGTCTAGACAACCCTCCACTTCAATCATGGAATTCACCCCCTCCTCCTCACTAACGACTGCCTCCAAAGTAGTCTCCCTTCTCTCAATATCAGTTGTCGCCCTCAACATCTCCTCCATATAGGAAGAATTATCGCTGCTGATAATCACTTCCTCTTGAGAATTCAACTGCACCCCACTTTCAGCTTCTATAGTCGCCTGAACCATCTCCTCTTTGGTGATCGAATCATCTAAAGGAAGACCAGAGTCTACTCCACCTTCTTCGGCTCCCCCAACTGTTTGAACCATCTTCAAATTGGGCTTCTTAACTGGACATGGGCTCACTTCCACTGAACCTAAGTCCACACAGATCCTAACACTTTCCTTAGCAAGCTGGGCCTTTGTGCTTGATGTGTATTTATCAGGCTGCTGAAAAGAGACTGTCTTGGGTTTCCAAGGTTTTTGAGGCGCACACAAAGATGACCCAATAACCCTACCCACTCTTCTTGAACACTCTCCTACCTCTCTAGAAGACTCCAAAAAAAACCTTTTCAACTATATCCTCCTCTGATGTTGAAGTTTCAGTTTTAGAACTGACAACCTTTTTCCTGTCATTCCTCTTTTCCAACACCACCGCTCCATTCTGCCTCCTGCAAGACTTAGAAACACCATATTTTTCTTATTCCACTTGAATTTTCCTTTATCAAGAAGCCTACTCACTGCTACCAAACCTCTAGATCTCTTCTCCTTCTTGCTTGAGCCTAACTGATGGCTAATAGTTGGCACTACAGGTCTATTCCCCTGACACTTCCCACCTTTTCTCATACCCTTACCCACTTGGTCTAATTTCCTCAAGAACATCTCACCTACCTCTTTTGGCCAGAAAAATTTCCTTTGCCGACTGGGAATTCCGGTCACCCTTGACATAACTCTTTCTCAAGGCCAGTTTCTTCTCTACCCAATCCACCTCCACCGGATTTGGATCTTCAGCCAACTTCACCATAAACATACTTTTTCCGCCATAAACTTTTACATTGACGCAACAAGGCTTGCTTTGCGGGACCAACACTAGGATTCTCCCTATGTCAAAAAGAACTTTGTCCACCGTCTTACTATCCACCATTAATGGTTCTCCAATTTGCCATCCAAGCTTCAAGAAAAAATCCTGAGACCAACAAGAGATAGGTATGCCCCAACAATTTATCCAAACTAACCTTGACTGAGGTGTCATTGCCTCAGTCCATCTTACCATGGATGAGAAGCAGTCATCCCACAGATGCCTTGCTTTGATGAACTCATTCCTACGAATCTCCGAATCAGACCTCCAAATAACACATTTATCCCCTAAGTATGCGACGTGAACTCCTAACCAATATTATCAAAGCGAGTGTTCACACTAACCACCTCTCTGAATTCCTTCAAAATTCCTACGGCACACTTGTCAATCCAATCCTTCTCATTCTGATCAAAGTCCCAGGTCATCGATAAAATCTTTTCCTCCCCCTTTTCCTTAAAGCTATTGTCAATATTCTGAGGCCTTCTTACCGCCTTTGCATATGAATGTTTAAAATCTGGCTCCCTCCTCCTGAACTCAGTGTTGAAGGCCTCTCCATACTGACCTTTCTGTCTCTCTTCTTCTTGAAGGAACTTTGTTTCCCCTGTCTAAAGTTCCTATCCTTCCATCCTCTTGTCGCCACTTTCGTAACAATTGGCCAGCTATACACATGCATTCCGTATGTAGTTTTGGCCACTTTGGTGGCTTCCTCTAAGGTCTCAAATCTGACGAACGCGAACTTACTCCTCCTAAACTTCCTCAACGGTGATAGGAAAATATCCCTAACCTTACCAAAAGGTTTGAATAACCCCCAAAGACATTCCAAATCCACCTTTTTGTTGAGATTATCCACAAAGATAGAAGATAATCTGTCTCTAAAATCCCTACCATTTTCTTTTCCTTGGAAAGTTGGTTTTCTCTCTCTAGGATGCTCTCTCAAGTTTGCCATCACAATTTTTTCTTTTTTTTGAAAAGAATAATGATTTAATAAAGAAATTGTGGAATAATAAATTCTTCCAGTTTGTTGACATTTACGCTATTTATTCAATATCCGTCTCTCTCAAAAATGCCTTTTGTGTACAAAAGTAAACCGAAATTTGAATGTGTTTACTAAATTTTGTCGAGATTAAAAAACATTACTCAATATATTACTATATTAAAGATTTATTAATTTATAAAGATGGTGAAAAGGTGGGATATTTTTGAACTAGCCTTTTCAATTTTTAAATAGTAATATATTAAACATGAAATTATCACATTTCAATAAATATCATCTACTTCACACTGTTGGCACCGTGATTGATTCTCTATTGCCTTAGCAGGATTTGGAAAGAATTATGGATGCCAACGGCTGAACTCGGGAGAAGGAGCCTTTTTCCCTTTAAAAAAGTTGATTACATGGAGGTATATCTGAAACTTTATTTATCTATTATTCATTACCAATGGTATAAAATTCTAGTTAATTGCAAATATAATAATGATTTATGACTAGGGTGCTTTATTGTCTTGATGGGTGTAATTCTTTTGTCTATTTTCTTGTTGGAGTGTATACATGTCTTTTGCATTGCTTTGATCACCTGAATAAGGATAAAAAAAGCCAACAAAACTACAACTACGTTTTATAGTAAATTCTCTTTTTATAGAACAGAGGTGTAACAAAAACAAAAATTGTGACATGGATGATGGATCTATATACTCTTTTCCAAGAACATCTAAAGCCGCTAAGCAAGTAAAAAGATTAAAAGGAAAAGGAAAAAAAAAATATGAAATGAGCTGTAATTTGGAAGGAACTGCTTGTTTGTTTGATCGTGATTCTATAGTTAATACTGCAATGGTTGTGCATGTTTGCATGACTTGTTGAAAATACTATTGGTATTTGCAAATAGGACTCAAATCAACTGTCAAATTTTGGTATCCCAATTTGTGTCCAATCAACCAAATTAGGACATGTGTGCACATTTAATGCTTATTTTTCAACTTTTTTTATAAATGTGAATTAAATGTGTATACATATCCCAATTTGGTTGATTGGACACAAATTGGGATATCAAAATTTGACAGCTGATTTGAGTCCTTACAAATAACCTGTTACTTGTAGTATCTGTGTTATCTTTAGAACATGCTTGATCGAGAAATTGAAGTAACTTGTAAAAATATACACTCCTTATATATCAAATTAACGGACCATACCTCTCTCTCTGATGCAGCGGAATATTTACGAAACAACAATTGATAAAAAAAAGAATAAACGATTCAAATCCGTTGATTCGCGCACGAATACCGGAAGTGAACCCTACTATTAATCTGTTGATCTGCGCACAGATACCAGAATAATAGGCCTCAAATACCAACTGAGATAGCGGAAAATTCAACATAAACAACAATTGATAAAAGAAAGGATAAACGATTCAGATCCGTTATTCGCGCACGAATACCGGAAGTGAATCCTACTATTAATCTATTGATCCGCGCAGGGATACCAGAATAATAGGCTTCAAATTCGTTGATCCACTCAGGATACCGAAATTGGATAAAAGGAGATACTCTCTCTCAAATTTTATTAATCATCAAAAACTCTAAAAAACAAACAACTGATTGCAATGAATTTAAATAGGAAAAGCAATAAGTCGACTTCCACAAGGAATCGACTTCTAAAATTAACTTAAACTAAAACTGAAAAGAAATCCTATCTAGGAAAACAGAACAAATCCTAATCAAATAAAGACTACGAAAAAAGAGAACAAATCCTAATCTGACTCTGATTCAATGTCATCTAATTCAAACTTCCAGCTCAAGTTTTCGCGCAACAAGATAGATTGCCAAATTTAAGCCTTTTGTAATCTAATACGGAGGATGGAGTCTTTATAGCATCTGTAGGGCTCGTCTTGGGCTTTCCGGAAACATATTATAATAGACAATCCGACCTCATATGCCCTCTGTAGAGGTCCACAAAGTTCAGCCCGGATTTGGTTGGTCCACACGACCCAATTATATGAATTCGCCACCCGCTCCATGTATTCCATTGCCTTAGCTGCTGCTGCATCACTCTCTCTATTATTTTCAGCCATTCTCTAGCAGCTTTCTGGAAAATGGTAACACTTCAGTAACTCCTCTTCTAAATGCGGCAACTTAGCATCAAAGAAATACACAGCTATAACTCTTGCACTTTGTAGTCGTGGGTTGAGAAGAGGCTCAATTTTTCCTTCTCTACCATTTTAAATTATAAACGCTGTCTGTTTGGTATTGTCGTAGCT
This sequence comes from Acer saccharum, assembly GCA_030490815.1. NCBI lineage: Eukaryota > Viridiplantae > Streptophyta > Magnoliopsida > Sapindales > Sapindaceae > Acer > Acer saccharum. Next base: position 50,583,141 of record CM059867.1, read on the forward strand.
TCCTAATTATTGTTTTGTAAAATGGAATTTTTTTATTGTCCTGTATGAAAGTGAATAAGAAGACTTACTTCCTTATAAGTCATAATACTTGAAGATTAGACCTTTTATTTTTCTCTAACCATTCAATAGAGCTAGAAAGAGGAATACTAAACAAAAGTTAATCAATTATTAATACAGAAATATAAAACACAAAAATGATTAAACTGTGAGATTCTATCAAAGATCTTTTTAGGTTTTACCAGCTGAACTCGCGTAGTTTGCAGAAGTCCTATTACCGGTGAGTTGCCAAACATTTGCTTCTCTTTACTGGGATTATGTCCTGCACTATGGCAAATGCTTTTTCTTCTCGGCTTCACCTCTCCGAGCAGTGTAATAATGTCTCTCATGGAAGGTTTGTCCTTGGGGAGTTTTGCAGTGCAAAGAAGTGCAATTCTCGGAACCAGAAGCATCTCTTCCTGTACATGTTTGCAATGACCTGTTATGCTTGGGTCCAGTGCCTCTTCCAGCCCTCTGGTTTTCTTAATCTTCCTTAGAACCCATTCAACAATGTCGATAGACTCTCCAAATGTAGAGTCCAGAGGCATTTTCTCAGTCAGAAGCTCCAGAAGTACAACTCCATAGCTGTATACATCACTCTTCTCATCCACTTTCAGAGTGTATCCATACTCTGTCAGAACATAGAAAAATAAGTCTTAATTATCTCATGCATGGTGCATCAATTCACATCACAATCACACTCTGGCAAAAATAAATGTGATTTGAATGAACATATACATCAAAATACAACGGAAGAAGTCGTTAACTCACCAGGTGCAATATATCCGTAGGATCCTGCCACCATTGAAACAGTTTCATTCTTGTGAACCATCATCCTAGCCAACCCGAAATCCGCAATCCTAGCATCAAGATTTGCATCAAGCAAAATATTATTAGACTTGATATCCCGGTGGATCACCTGCGGTTGACAGTCATGGTGGAGGTAGTTCAGCCCCTGCGCCACCCCAACCGCTATGTTGTACCGTGAAACCCAATCCACATGTAATAGATAGATAACCCGCATGTGGGCTAGAGAAGATGATATATCAATGTTAAAAGAGAAAATACCCCTTTTTAACCAAAAATTATGGAGGTTTATTGTTTTTAGCCAGAATTAGTATTTTGATTGTTTTTGTCAAAAAATCCACTGTAGAGACTTAAATGCCCTCCATTATTTTTCAAAACCCCTTCTCTCTCATTATTTCTGCAGAACCATTTTTTATTTCTTTCTCTCTCTCTCCTTTCTCTCTCATGGTTCTTCTTCTTCTTCTTCTTTCTTTCTTCTTCTTCTTCTCCTTCTTCTTCTTCTCCTCTCTCTTCCGTCTTCTTCTTCTCTCCTCCATCTTCTTCTTCTTCTCTCCTTCTTCTTCTTCTCTTTCTCTTTCTCTTTTTTTTTTTTCCAGATTTTAAAAAAAATTCAGATTTATTAAAAACAAAAATTTTTAGATCGGACGACCGGCATCCGATCGTCGGTCGTCCGATCTTCCCTCCTCCTCCTTCTTCTTCTTCTCTTTCTCTCCTCTCTTCTCTTTCTCTTTGACGTTTTTTCCAGATTTTTTTTTTAAATTTCAGTTGTTTTTTTTATTTTGAATTTTTTTTTTCAGATTTTGTTTTTGTTTAAAATTATTTCCAGATTTTTTAAAAAAATTTCAGGTTTTTTTATTTGAAAAAATTCCATATGTTTTCAAAATATTTCAGATTATGTTTGTTAAAAAATTTTCCAAATTTTTTTTTTCCAGATTATTTAAAAAAAATTGAGTTTTTTTTTTTTTTTGAAAATTTTTCAGATTTAAAAAAGGTTTGCATTTGAAATTGTGAATGTGGTTGTGGTTGTGAATGTAGTTGATTTTAAGGGTGGTTGTAATTGTGAATGTTTGGATTTGAGTGTTAGTTGGATTTGAATGTTTAAATCTTTTTCCAGATTTTTTTTTTTTATAAATTTTCTAGATCTTGTTTTGTTTAAAAATTCCAGATTTTCTTAAAAAAAATTCAGGTCATGTTTGTTAAATTTTTTTTTTTTAGATTTTGTTCAATTAAACACACCAGACCACAGATTAAACACACCAGTTTTAATTGTGTGTTATTGGTGTGTTTAATTGGGTTGAATTAAACACACCAGCACAAATGACTAAACACACTAGGGAAAAACGATTAAACACACTAGGAAAAAATGACTAAACACACCAGGCCAAAACGACTAAACACACCAGGCAAAAAGGACTAAACACACCAAGTGTAAATTAATTAAACACACCAGACCACCAATTAAACACACCACAGCAACTCAATTAAACACACCATGGCAAGACTAAATTAAACACACCAAGAAACACAATTAAACACACCACAACAACTCAATTAAACACACAAGGCATTTTTTCATATTTCGTTTTTTTTTTTAAATTTATAAGTGTGGTGGTTGTTTTTATGAATGGTAGGAGTTATTGTTTTTTTTTTTTTTTCAAATTTTCGTGTTGAAGTTGAAAATTTCAGATCATGTTTGAATTTTTTTTTTTTTCCAGGTTTTGTTCAATTAAACACACCAGGCCATCGATTAAACAAACCAGGCAAAAACGACTAAACACACCAGGTAAAAATGACTAAACACATTAGGCAAAAACGACTAAATACACTAGGGAAAAACGACTAAACACACTAGGTAAAAAACGACTAAACACACCAGGCAAAAACGATTAAACACACCAGGCAAAAAAGAATTAAACACAGCAGACCAAAACGACTAAACACACCGGGCAAAATTTCTGAATGAAGGGCATTTTTGTCCGAAAAGTGGATTTTTTGACAAAAACAATCAAAATACTAATTTAGGCTAAAAACAATAAACCTCCTTAATTTTTGGCTAGTTTCTATTTTCACCCATGTTAAAAAGGTAAAAAGAAAGTGAAGGGTTTATATAGCAACGGAGAGTTAAATTCTACCAGCAACTTTCCGGCTTCCTTGCCATGCAGTGCAGTCCCTAGATTCCCGTTTAGCATGTACTCGTACATTATCATCACATCCGTTTCGTTGTGGAGATACCCCAGTAGCTGTACGATGTTCCGGTGTCAGAGCCGACTCACAAAAGACTCACCTCTCCGATCAAGTCATCCCCTGTTTCGATGTCGCTTTCTGATCTCCATAGCTTCTTGACTGCTACGACGACGTGTGGCCGGTTGACTTCGGCCTTGTAAACGATCCCGGTCCCGCCCATGCCGATGATATTTGATTCTTTAACACAAGCTAGAATGTCAGTGCTTGTGAAGTTGAGTCTCTGGAATGCTATCAGTCTCCAAGGCCATTCTTTGTAGCTCTTTCTGAACAAGTTGTCGAAGAAGCTGTTGTACAGATACCATCTCTTGTATAGCAATTTCCCAGTGAAAATGGCAATGCCAAGGAATACTATTACCAGAGTTCTGACGACGAATCCGATAATGACATGATTGATGTTCAAGTTCCTTGGATGCCCTGGTTTTATTGTGTACTTTTGAGGACATGGTGGTAAGACTCCACCACAAAGACCAACATTTCCGATGAGCTCGTTGGGGTTGATGGTCATTAGTATACCATTTGAAGGAACTGGACCTTCAAGCTTGTTGAAGGACATATTGAGCATTTCCAGGGTTGGTGAGGTTCCGAAATTTTCAGGTATTTTGCCTGCCAAAGAGTTGCTGGAGAGGTCAAGAATGGCTAATGTAGGCATTTTGGCAATTGCTCTCGGGATTGCTCCGGTGAGCTGGTTGTTTCTAAGGTTTAGAGTGACTAGCTTTTCACAAGAAGCAATGCTCTCTGGGATTTCTCCAGAGAGTCTGTTGCTTGAGAGATCAAGTACCGAGAGTGATGGGTGGTCTTGGAACTGGTTTGGGATTTTGCCTTGGAAGTTGTTGTGTGAAGCTATGAATGTTTGAAGATTTGGAATGGAGAGGATGGTAGATGAGAGAGATGATTCGAAACATCAATGAAAGAAAGTGATGTAGATAGAGAAATGTCTTCAGGAATTCAGCCTGTGAGATTGTTGTCTGCTAATTCAAGCCTTTGAAGTATTGGTAGACTTCCAAAACCGACAGGAATTGTTCTAGAAATATGATTGTTTTGTAACCGAACACAAACTAATGACTTACATGTAGATAAATTCATTGGGAGTGTACCGGAGAAGGAATTGTTGAAGAGGATGAGCTTAATAAGATTGCCAGAATCACACAAACCTGGTGGAATCTCATCGGACAATGAGTTTGACGATACATCGAACCACTGCAACGGTGAGTTCTGCCCGAGTTTTCTTGGCAGAGAGCCTGTGAAAGAGTTCTTCCACAGCCCAAGTACCTCTAGTTTTATCAACTCACCAAGCTTGTCTGGTATGAAACCAGTCAATTGATTGCACATCAAATTCAAGAGCTGTAAATTCTTCAGCTTAGCTAATTCCACTGGTATCTCTCCTGAAATTTAATTATCAGAAAGATCTAAAAACTCCAGTGATGTAATGTTGCCGATTTCTGGTGGAATTTTTCCTATAAAATTGTTCTTATACAAATAAACTATTGTTAGTTGTTTTAGCCTACCAAGTTGATGTAGAACAAGCGGCTGATGCTTACATGATGATGAGAGAACATCCTAAATTCAAGGGCAATTGAAATTCAATCCTACTAGTTCGGGGCGTTAGACTCAGAATGACGTGAATCTTTCACATGGTTCCATTCTCTTTTTCAATGAACTGCACATATCCCTCCAAACTCCTTGTCATCTCTATTGTGATAATGTAAGTGCAACTTGCATTACTGCAAACCCTGTGTTTCATGCCCGCACCAAGCACATTGAGATTGATTACCATTTTATTCGTGATCTTAATACTGCTGGCACTCTTACTATACAATTTGTTCGTACAAAAAATCAATCTGCAGATATCTTTACGAAAGGATTGTCTTCTTCTTGATTCAACATGCTTCATGACAAACTAATGATGCGTTCACTCCTCATCAGTTTGTAGGGGGCTATTAAGTAATCTTTTGAATCTTTTGCTTGATTTTAGCCCTTGATTTTAGTCTTGTAATTGTTGCTGGTTTATTTCCCCAATCATAGTAATTTGTCTAGAGTAATTATAAGGATTTGATTTGTTTTCCATTTAGATAGTCATTGTAATCTATATATTTGTATTCTCTATAAATGTCAAGATGCAATACACAGAACCTTTATTTTCACAGATAAATTTTCTTCTTAACTTTGTTTAATAAATATGAGATTTATTCTCTTTCTACCACAGGTGACTTCCAACTGATCAACATGTTTGGAGTTTATCCCAATTTTATTGTTGAAAGTGGATAAAGAATTATTTATATCCAGAGAGAAAACCTTGTCTTATTTTTACTTGCCTATTTTTATAAGAGTAATTGAGGAAAAAAAAAAAAAAAACAAAAAAACAAATCTCGATCATATAAATATATAATATCATTTTTATTTAGGTATCAGTTTGTTATGAAAAGTCTAAGTAACAAAAAGACCGAGTCAATCTCACTCTAGAAAATGAATATAAATTTTCATACATTTAATTAATATGGGCTTTCTTGGACAATTAAATTAATTCTGAGATAAAACAATGTACTAACAACCAGGGCGGGCTTTACCCTTAGCCTTAGGCGACTACCTAAGGCCCAAAATTTTTTATTATTATTTTTTTTTTTGGTGTCGATATTTATACCTCTGAAAAACTATATGTAAACCCTTTTCTATACACACACCTCATTAAAAATTTTAAAATATTTTAACTTGTAAGCACACCCCACATATTACCGTATATACCCTTTTTCTTCATTTTTGAGAAATATTATAAATTAATGAGTTATAAAATAGTTAAAAAAAAATGAAAAAAAAAAAAATGAATACTCGTATGGAGATACGAGGAGCCACGCCTGAAGCCTCCTCCTAGAATAAAAAACCAAGAGATGAGCTTTTTTATTTTATTTTTTTCCTTATATATATATATATTGTTTCCTCTTTAGAAGCTCTGTTCTACATTTTTTTTTCTTATTCTAACAATACAATTTCCATTAATACAAGAGAATTAGTCCATCAATAACATTAATTGAATCTGTTTGTATGCTAAAATTTCTAGTCATTTTTTTATATTAGTTTAGTTTATTAATTAACTTTAATTATTTTCTCATCTTTTTTTTTTAATTTTTAATTTTTTATAATAGTTAATTGATATTTATAATTTTAAATAATCACTATTAAAATCTTAATTAATAAAAAAACAGAAATTTAGTCACGCAAAAAGGTAATTTTTTTTATTTGTGTAACTAATTATAATATTTGTTAAAATATTCTAAATATTAAATATTTTATTTATATGATGAGAAAGTTATATTTGAATTAATCATTTTAAGGGTAATATTGAAATTTTAAAAATATGTTGATTTGGAGTGTACATACAGATTTTGAGGGGTGCAAATATCACCACTTATATATATATATATATTACTTGTAGATAATTCTTGAAGGCCTCCTAAAATCTAGCCATAAAAAATATAAGGCTTCCAAAAGATAAAGGAAACAAATTACTTTTTAATAAATTTTAATTCTTTTTATAAATCAACTACTTCTAAAAGTTTTAACGTGTTTTTTTATCTTAAAAAATTCTACAAATTAATAATTTCCTAGTTCCAAAAAAAAAAAAAAAAAAGAAAACTGTAAATAATTTTCTAATTCTAAAACATTTCCTCAAAATGGTTTAATCATAGTTATAATTCACCAAATTATTCCTTTTTTTTTTTTTTTTTCTACTCATTATTGATAATGTTTTCATTCATTGTTTTAGTTATTTGATTGTTTGCTGTTGATTTCAATATATAAGGCCTCATTTAAGGTTTTCACCTAAAGCCTCCAGTACAGTTGAGCCACCCCTACTAACAACCAAATTAAGTGTCTTCGAGATACGTATGAAAAATGTACCTAATCGACTTTAAACAATGTTAACTTGCGCTAACAGATAATACCGACCATAATATGACAATGATCGACAACCGGCCGGTGGATCAATTTTATTTCAACCATTGTTTCACTGCAGTCCACCACAAATTCAATCAAATTATTTATGGTTGATTGAAGTATCTTTATATTTGTTTATATGAGCAACACCAACCTCCACCACACCCACCAGCAGTACCACAATGAATAGAAATAAAATCCCAAGTACTAAATCGATAATATATAATTAATTATACTTAAAAATATTAATAGAATTTACATACAATTACACCACATAATTGATAATACCAACAACCACCACCACCACCACCGATCGCCATCAGATCATCGGCGGCGGACAACAACGACGCCCGTGAAAATCCGAAATTCCAGTTAACAAATCGAGACGAGGGACGTGCACAGGTCGGGTCGGGTCGGTGGATTGCAGTGAAACAACGGATCCACCAGCCGGTTGTCGGTCATTGTCGTATTATGGTCGGTATTATCTGTTAGCGCATGTTAACATTGTTTAAAGTCGATTGATTCCATGATTGAAAAATGTGTTGACATAAGCATATTAAAAAACACTTTTACTTAAATTGAAATGTCCATAGTCGTTAAAGAATGACTCATTGTGCACATTATAATAACATATTATAACCATTGAAGACTTGGCTTATTCCAATATCTTCTTCGACCATAAAAAAAAATCAATTGACTTTTTCATGAATTCCCGTCTATAAATACATTTGCTTGCAGTCCAACCATATATCCCTCATATATCCCTCATCAGTCACCAAAGAAACCAAAATCTAGCTAATTATTTAACCACAATGAAAGCTATTCATTTTCTTGTACTTTTTGTTCTCCTGGCTTTGGTGTCTTCATTTGCCTCTGCCTCTGACCCTAGCCCTCTTCAGGACTTCTGTGTAGCCATTAATGACTACAAAAATGGTGGTATGTGCTCTTTCTACATATTTATGTATCCTTTTAAGCCTCTGCTATCTAAGCTATGCTTTTTAAAGAGTATTTGAACCCGACCTATTTTTACATACATACCCGTCAATCGGGTCTAACTTGTCTATTTGACACCCTTATTTTTCATTATACCTTGTTTTGCATAGCTTTTATGACGATTTGTATAAATTTTATCAAATGCTTACGTCCGTATATTGTGCAAACATAAATTTTATTTTTTCACTCTTTAATATAAAGAGTTCATTGAAAGTTAATACATTTACGTTAGAAAATAATTATAATATTTCTTTCTTTCATGCAGTGTACGTGAATGGGAAGTTCTGCAAGGACCCAAAGCTTGCCACACCAGACGACTTCTTCTTTTCCGGGCTCAACATCCCCGGTAACACTTCGAATCCAGATGGCTCCACTGTGACTTTTGTAAATGTAGCCCAAATTGCAGGACTCAACACTCTCGGTGTATCCTTAGTCCGCATTGACTATGCACCATATGGCCAGATCCAGCCCCACACTCACCCTCGAGCCTCAGAGATCCTAGTAGTCCAGGAAGGCACTCTCTATGTTGGTTTTGTGACATCAAACCCTGAAAACAAACTCTTCACTAAAATTCTAAACAAGGGAGATGTGTTTGTGTTCCCAATTGGGCTCATTCACTTCCAATTCAATATTGGAAAAACCAATGCAGTTGCATTTGCTGGTCTGAGCAGCCAGAACCCTGGTGTCATTACCATCGCCAACGCCGTTTTCGGGTCGGATCCTCCCATCAATCCTAATGTTCTGGCTAGAGCATTCCAGTTGGATCAGAATGTGGTGAAATCTCTTCAGGCCAAGTTCGATCTGGTGGGACAATAACTAGAGAAATAATGTTATAATTTATAATTAATATGTAAAATGTTGCTGTGAAGTTAAGTTGCAGACTTGCAGCTTGTTTGAATAGTATATAATTGTTTGACATGTTACACTTCTGATTAAATTATGATATAATAAAGAGGGTTGCTTTGTGTAACCTTGATCAAGTTATCTGTGTTACATATATTCTGCTAAAAGTTGCATTATTTGTTTATATATATAAAATAAAATAATTTAATAACAAGTAATGATGATGATCATATTTTCTCTGTTCAAAATAAAAAATTAATATTTGTTTCAGTAGATTGTTATAACATTCACACTTGATCATGAAGCGATCAATTCAATCTATCATAAAACGTGAGGTTTCTTGTTGATTGATATATTAATTTAGCTAGGATTAATTAATGGTTGTTACTTGTTCAAGGGGGAATGGGAATAACAAAATCATTCTTTGTGAAGTAGGAGATTCCTCTATATTATTCAAATTATTATCCACAAGCATATCGTTTTTCAAAACTAGAAATCATGAATTATGGCGGTAATTTTGAACAAGTTCATGTAAAATTATATACATGCAAGGATTTTGTGCATTATGAATTATGATGGCAATTTTGAACAAGCTCATGTGAAATTGTATACGTGCTAGAACATCATTACACTTTTTATCTAGTTTTTAATTCATAACTTTTTTTTTTTTTTTTTTCACTTCCTTTATTTTTTACTGATTATTCATATTGAATAAAATCAGTATAAATAGTTGTAGTACTCAAAAAATTTTCAAATTTTATTTATTAATAATAGATTTCATTGAACTTTTCATCGTAAAAAAATCACATCATAAATTCCGTCATAAATTCACAATTGCTGGCTTGTGTACTGTTTTTTTGAAATTTAATTAAGACGACAAGGAATACTAAAGAACTGGCAGAGATTCTTTTTACGCTATTTATTGATTGGGCATGGAATAATAAATTCTTCCAGTTTGTTGACATTTACACTATTTATTCAAGGGGTAATTACTCTGGTGGTCATCAACTTATACCACCACTATCAAAATGGTCACCGGATGGGGAATTGGTTTCAAAATGGCCATTTTTGGCAAACACTGTTATACTAATGGCCATTCCATCAAATTCCATCAATTTCCATCCAATTCCATCCAATGAGTGGCATTTTGGTAAATAAGGGGATGACTTAATTTATTTTAGATATTTTTTGAAAATCAATTTTTTCTTTTGTTTTTTGAAACAAATAATTATATTTAGTGTGTGTAGATACGTACAGCATATCTCAAACACACACACACATATATATATATACAAAAATTCTATTATCAGTTCAAACTGACAAAAGTTATATTAGTTCCTTGCATGTGGGCCACTGGATTTAAATACTTTGACTTGGCTGTATGCACTTGTCAGTCAAAATATTTAAATCCAGTAGTCCACATACAAGGAACTGATATAACCTTTGTCAGTTCGAACTGATAATAGAAAGACTGTATATATACAGTCTTTCTATTATCCAGCAAAGTCAAAGTATGTAAATCCAGTGGCCCACATGCAAGGAACTGATATAACTTTTATCAGTTCGAACTGATAATAGAATTTCTGTATGTTTAAGATATGCTATACGTATATACACACACTAAATATAATTATCTGTTTCAAAAAACAAAATAAAAAATTGATTTCCAAAAAATATCTAAAATAAATTAATGTCATCCACTTATTTACCAAAATGCCACTCATTGGATGGAAATGGATGAAAATTGATGGAATTGGATGGAATGACCATTAGTGTAATAGTGTTTGCCAAAAATGGCCATTTTGAAACCAATTCCTCATCTAGTGGCCATTTTGATAGTGGTGGCATAAGTTGATAGCCACTAAGGTAATTACCCCTTTATTCAATATCCATCTCTCTCAAAATTTCCTTTTGGGAACAAAAGTGAACCGAAATTTGAAGATGTGTTTACTAAATTTTGTCGAGATTAAAAAACATTAGTTAATATATTACTATATTAAAGATTTATTAATTTATAAAGATGGTGAATAGTTGGGATGTTTTGTAACAAGCCTTTTTAATTGGATTCAAATCACCTGTCAAAAAGGTGGTGTCTCAATTTGTATCTAATAGACTAAATTGGGCCATGTGTACACAATTATTTACATATATATTTATATTTTTTTAAAAAGCGTATACACATGGCCCAATTTGGTTGGTTAGACACAAATTGGGACACCAATTTTTGACAGATGATTTGAATTCTTTCAATTTTTAAATAGTAATATATTAAACATGAAATATTCATGGCCCAATTTGGTTGGTTAGACACAAATTGGGACACCAATTTTTGACAGATGATTTGAATTCTTTCAATTTTTAAATAGTAATATATTAAACATGAAATATTCACATTTCAATAAATATCATCTACTTCAAAATATATATATATATATATATATATATATATAATCTATTATGCATATAATATTCTTTGACGATGATATATTCTAAGCAATGTTCTAGTAGGTGCGCGCTAGGCGCCAGTCGTACGGTAGACCGACGCCTAGTGCCTAGGTGGCAAGGAATTTTTTAAATTTTTTTTTTTCCATCTCATACACAAACCTCCCACATTAAATTAGCAATTTTCTGCTGCGAATGACTTCAATTTATCCTTCAACATGTTTAAACATTCACAAATTCATCAATACTATACAATATACATAAGTACAAAAGTGAAGTCACTGCATCTGCGTTTTCTATACATTCATAAATTCATCAATTCAATACTACACATGAGTACATGTTTGCTGGTGCCTCACATGTTGCACTTTGTCCCTTCTCATGAAAACAACTTGATCTCTTCAATGCCCCATTGAGTATTCAAACACTATATACATAAGTGAACAAATAATTGGAGCCAGAGGTATTGTTGAAGCAATTAAATTAAGGTCTAGTTCGATGTTTGAATTGGGAAAATAAGAATTTTTGGTTCAACTCTTCAAGTCAATGAAGCCTAACCAAAACAGTGTAAAACTGTCGTTTTACACCCCAAATGACGCAGTTTTAATGAAGTTTTTTTTTTTTTTTTTGCCGCCTAGTCCGATTAATTGGCGCTAAAAATCGGCCTAGGTGACCGATTAATTGGCGCTAGTCACCAACTAGGCGCCTAACCGCCTAGGCCGATTCAAGAACATTGATTCTAAGCGAATTTTTCATATTTAATTATCTATTTCAATCACATCAACTCATTATTTAATTTGAGAAGATAAGGTTTGTATCAATTAATGGTATTCTCATTTCCCAAAACTCTCAATTAATTGTAATAGATAATAAAATCTTTATTTAATTTAATGATTTACATGAAATACATTTTTCATGGAATTTGGCTTTGATATATGATTGATAAACATTATCATACGTTACCGATTTAAATTAATATTGAGAAAAAAAAAAAAATACTAAGGATAAAATAAAATGAATCATAATATGGACTAAGGATAGACGTTTCCCCCATGGGGCCCCACCCCCATTTGGAGGCAAATTTTACCCCCAAATGGGGTTTGGGGCAAATTTTCCCCTAAATCATAAATGGAGGGGAGGTAAACCTCCCCATTTCCTTATTCCCCCATTTTCTAAATGGGGTGGGGTGGGGCCCAATTTTCCCATTTCTTATTTAAAAAAACAAATTAACTCGAATTCACGGTCACCCTCTAACCCACCTACTACCACCGCTAAGTCACTAAGGCATTAACCCATCTATATCACTATAATTATTTGTATTAATTTTGAATTAAATTAACCAATTAAATATTTTAGATTGGATATTTTGATTATTTATTAGATTGGATATTGAAACAGGGTGAATCGAAAGATTGCGACGACCGAATTCTAAATTCTAAATTTTAAATTTCGAATTTCGAATTGAAAAATATTAGTATTAAAAAATGGGGAAATAGGGGATAGGGGTGGGGACAGAGGAACCTCCCCCCAAACACCCCTATCCCCACTGGGGCACAAGCCACACATGATCCTAATGTGGGTTTGCTCTTGTTCGCAATAGAGGATGTCACTGCGGTGTCCACAACAATGATTTTGCACACATGACACAACTCAAATTGGTTAGAGAGCTACTTGAATCTGTTTTTGCAACACATTTGTAAGTTCTTCATTTTTGATTGGTTTATTTCGTTGACAAAACACAATTGAGGTTTAATTATGTAAGGGTAGATTAAGTGCTTCATTGTTCGTGATCAAGCCTCCATGGAATTATTAAGACCACAAGCTCAAGAGCACTTCAAAGGTATATCACTTGTGTTTAACCTTTTTTTTTTTTTTTTTTTTTTAAATTCAACAAACTGTATTGAGGGGGCCAAAGGACCCAACAAACAACAAAGGGAACAAGCCCCAGCAATTTATTTGTGTTTAACTTCTTGAAGAGATTAGGTGAACACACACACACATATCATACATTTGTGTCCCTGCATTGTTGTGCAATTTATTTGTAGCACACACGTTCACAATATGTATGTCCATGCATTAGAAATCATGTTCTAGGAAATTGATTTAAGGAAAAGCATATTTCGAATGTGGTTGTGCATTTTAGTATTTGTGTTTGTTATGGTATGGTTGATAAAATCTCATAGAGTTGATGTTGTGTTTTGTGGAACTTATCACTTAATTATGGAAGATGATAATTTTATAAGATTTTTTGCTGGAATTATGATTGCGTACTATTCTATAGAAATTAGACATCTTATATTTGTTTTTACCATCTTAGATTTGGAGCAATTCTGGGAAAAAAAAAAAAAAAAAAAAAAACCCATTTTTTATTTCTTTTAGGAAATTTGTTGGATTTGCACCATAAAAACTATGAACAAAAGAGTATATTACAGAGCATTATAAAAAATATCATATTTCCGTACTACATATGTAGGACTTTGTTGAGGACCTTGATTAGGATCCAACAACAAGCCCTAACTTGTACCTAAAGTTAGATAGATTTGAATCAAACCACTCACAGAATTGAGCGATCGATTCTCTAGAATCAGATAACGGAATTTACCTAACCCTAGCCCAAGCTATTCTAAGCAATTAACTGAGAAGAGCCGAATTTAAAAGAAACAAGATGAACCCTAACTGGGTCAATTTTATTGATAAAACATTCAAAAGATAACAACCCTAAAAATATTAGTTCTATTTATACTAGAATTAATCTTCTATCTTGACTATGACAGGATTAGTCTAAAATAGGAAAATAGTTTAAAACATAAATAAAACAATATAACTAAAATAAAAATAAAAGAAATAGTCTAAAGTCCTTTTCCAAAACAGTATCAATTTCCTTATAATTCAGGAACCCAAATTGTACCTCTCGTCACTCAAACTGCTACCATCAATCTGCGATCTGGACCGCCGTTCCACAATTCTTTTAGATTTTCTAACGGTCTCAACATTCCCTCACTCTTCAAGAATGCCCTTGTCCTCAAGGGAAAAATCTGGAAAATGTTCTACCATCTCGTCATAGTCTTCCCAAGTAGCCTCTTTTGTAGGGACCTCTTGCCATTGAACCAGAACCTACCACACCTTTGTCATACCACGTCCCTTCTTCCAATTGCGATATCAGAGAGCTGTTATAGGCCATATCAGCAAGTTACCCTCTGTATCAAACGCCGGTAAATCACTTGAAATGAGACTCGGGTTTCCCACTCTCTTTTTCAACAAGGTAACATGGAACACTGGATGCAATCTAGAGGTAGACGGCAACTCCAACTTATACGCCACCTCACCTATCCGCTCTAGCACCTTAAAAGGCCCATAATACCGTTGCGACAATTTCACATTGAACTTTTTCTTTAGAGATTTCTGCCAGTACGGTTGAAGTTTGAGATACACGAAATCTCCGGGTTCAAAGGATACGTCTCTTCTGCCTTGGTCATAATACTTCTTCATTCTCCTCTGAGCCTTCTCAAGCTCCTTCTTCACCTTAGCTACAACCTCGTCTCTAGCCATCAACTCTCTCTCGACTTCTTCGTTTCGAGCCGTCCCTTTCTCATAAGTGCTTAGCATCGGTGGCGGTCGCCCATACATTACTTCAAATGGACTCATATTAATTGAAGCATGATGTGACGTGTTGTACCAGTACTTAGCCCATGAAATGTACTCTTTCCATCTCTTTTGCTTCTTATGACAATAGTTACTTAGGTACTGCTCAAGAGTTCGATTCACCACCTCTGTCTGTCCGTCAGTCTGCGGATGGTAGGAGGAACTTGCCTTCAACTTGCTGCCCTGCAAAGTAAATAATTCCTGCCAAAAAGAACTCATAAATAATTTCCCTCGATCAGTCACGATACTCCTTGGGATCCCATGCAATTTCACCATATTATCCACAAACGCCTTAGCCATACTACTAGCGGTGAAAGGATGTCTGAGCGGAATAAAATGGGCACCCTTGCTCAACCTATCCACCACGACCAGAATTGACTCATAACCACCACTACTAGGCAGCCCCTCTACAAAGTCCATGGTCAAGTCCTCCCAAATTTTCTCCGGTATCGATAATGGTTGCAACAACCCCGTAGGGCGCCTTTGGTCATACTTCACATTCTAACAAATATCACACTCGGCCACCAATTTCTTCACTTCATTTTTAAGGCCCTCCCAATAGAAAAAATGTTTGATCCTTACATAAGTGCGCAACCACCCTGAATGACCTCCTTATTTGCTATTGTGGAAATGAGCTAAAATCTCCTCTCTCAACCCTGGTACCCCTAGTACATATATATAGTTTTTGTAGTACAATAGCCCATTTTTATAGCGAAATCTCTCTACACCACCCTCGTGGTCCTCCAACTTCTTACGAATCTCCACTGTTCGAGCATCAAATTGTATGGCCTCCTTAATTCGATCCCAAACACGCCATTCGGCCCCACTAAGTGCCAATAATCCTGCCTCATCGTCTGAATACACAGACCACAATATTGATCTGCCCTCTTTTCTGGATAAAGTATCAGCTACTTTGTTTTCCCTACCAGGTTGGTAGACAATATCGTACTCAAACCCAAGAAGCTTAACTAAAAACTTCTGCTGCTCCGGGGTCACAATTTTCTGCTCTAACAAGTGCCTCAAAGCTGGTTGATCGGTGATAATGGTGAATTTCCTGCCCAATAAATAAGGTCTCCACACCTTTACCGCGTGCACCATTGCTAACATCTCCCTAGCATAAGTACTCCAAGCCTTCTTCATTAGCCTTAAAGCCTTAGAAACAAACGCCAGAGACCTTTTCTCTTGTACCAAGACTGCCCCAATCCCTTTTCCACTCGCATCGATATAGACTTCGAATGGCTTTTCAAAATCGGGCAAAGCCAGTACAAGGGTTTGTGTCATAGCCCTCTTCAAATCTTCGAAAGCTTTCTTTGCTTCTTTCGTCCACTCAAAACTGTCTTTCTTCAACATAGCAGTCAAGGGTTTTGCAATCAGCCCATAATTCTTCACAAACCTCCGATAGTAACCTGTTAACCCCAGAAACCCTCTCAAAGTCGACACATCTTTTGGCAATGGCCAGTCCACCATAGCCTCAATCTTTCTTGGGTTAACCTTCACTCCCGCACCTGAAATTATGTGCCCAAGATACTACAGTTCCTCATGCACAAAATCACATTTTGACATTTTAATAAAAAAACGATGCTGCTCCAGTATCCCTAATACCAACTCCAATTGCTCTAGATGCTCCTCCATTGATTTTGAATAAACCAATATATCGTCAAAGAACACTAGCACAAACTTCCTCAGGTAAGGTCTGAAAATAGAATTCATGGCTGCCTGGAATGTAGAAGGTGCGTTACACAGCCCAAATGGCATCACCCGATACTCATATAACCCCAAATGAGTCTGAAAGGCTGTTTTGTGCACATCCTCCTCCTTCATTCGAATTTGGTGGAACCTAGCTCGTAAATCTAGCTTGGTGAACACACACGCCCCGTGTAACTCATCTAACATCTCATCAACCGTCGGAATTGGAAATCGATCCTTCACAGTTGCCTCATTTAAAGCTCGATAGTCGGTACAAAACCTCCAAGTCCCATCTTTTTTCCTTACCAATAACACCGGAGACGAAAACAGACTTTGACTCCGCCTGACCAATCCATTCTTCAACATCTCCTCTACTTGTCTCTCAATCTCATCTTTCTAGAAATGGGCATACCTATATGGAGGCACATTGACCGGTTTCACCTCATCTTTCAAAGTAATGCGGTGATCACAATGACGAGGGGATGGTAAGCTAGTTGGCATCTCCAGAACTTGTTGATGATTTGCCACTACCTTACGTACCTTCTCGGGCAGCCGCTGTAATTTGTCTTACAGCTCATTTGTATTCTTTTTCTTGCTTTTCCCCTCTGGTCGGTCTCCATCATTCACTACTGCAAAGCATTGGGCGCCCCCTTTGCAAAGCCTCTCTATCATCTGAGCTTCATATTGTTTAATTTCTTTAAGAGGCAAAGCAGCCCATGTTCTTTTTCTTCCGCCCAATTTGAATTCCATTGTCATGGCATCAAAATCTGTAACCACCTTACCGATGCTCTTCAACCAAGCATTGCCTAACACCACATCTACTCCCACTAGCGATAACACATGCAAATCAGCAGCAATCCTGACTCCTTGCACGTTCATCTTCATCTCGTGAACCACTTCCTCACACTTAAGTTTTTCCCCATTAGCCACCTTCACATCAAACGGTTCTATGGCAGCCCCTCGTAGCCCAATCTTCCTTATGATATTTGCGTTAACAAAATTGTGAGAGGAACTAGAGTCTACCAACATTGAAAATTCGAACTTACCAACCCATGCCATAAGCCTTATAGTGGATGGTTTCGAAACCCCAGACATGGCATTTAAAGACAACTCGGCTTCACAATTATTTTCTCCCAATTCAGTCACCCTCAACTCTCTCTCATCACTGGTGGCTTCCCCGTCACTGACAACATCATCATCTGATTCACTTGAGTCAATGATCATAAATACCTTCCCAATCTGGCACCGATGGTCCTTGTTCCATTTCTCCACGCATTTAAAGCACATGCCCTTTTTGATTCTCTCTTGAACCTCTTCCTTTGTCAGTTTTTTTACGTCTTTGCTTTCCTTCTTGGAACTATCCTAAATAGCTCCCTTTACCTTCCAAGAATCTTTGTTTGACTCCGATTTAAAATTTTTACTCCTAGAACTCTCCTTAAACGGCTTCTTGTCACTGTAGTAACTATCCTCTAAAATCTCTGCCATCCTCATTTGCTTCGGTCAATCTTTAAGGTCGCTTTAATTTCAACTCCCTCGCTAACCACAGCTTCAACCCTTCAATAAAAGTCCCCAATAATGACTCCTCTGACCATCCCCTGACCAGAATCTGTAATCAGTGAATCTCCTCAATATATACCGAAACCCTTCCTTCCTGTTTGAGTTTGGTCAACTGCCCATGATGATTGACAATCGGTGATGGTCCCAATTGAGTCAAAAATTCCCGCTCAAAAGCCGTCCAACCCATTTGTCTACCATCTTGCTCATATTGAGCTTTGATCCATCTCCACCAGCTATTAGCCTTTCCATCAAGGTAGATGCATGCAGTAGAAACCCGATTGGCTCATGCCACTTCGTATACCTGAAAGTAGTGCTCCACCTTGTCCAACCACTCATGTGGATCTCCACCACTAAAATGCGAAAAATCGACCTTTTGCTTTCTAGGGCGCCGATTATGGTGCCTTTCTTCGCCTATCACCTTCATATTCTGCAGCACCTTTCCACAGTTCCCTCCGCTGCCCATAAATTGGCCTTCGGTCACGAGGTCTCCTGTCCAATCTCGCATCTTCCTTAGATCCATCGTCCATCTCTCCCTCAGAACCCTCGTCATGCAACTAGCGCTCCACCATTAATGGCCTACGTTCAACACGTCCTCCTCACTTAAACCCTTCACGATTTTCGATCAGTTTGGGCTCGTCTACCTCACCTGATGAGAATTCTACCTCACACCATGAACTACGTGATCTCCGTCCATCCCCTTGAGTCTGTCTACCTATCGTTTCCTTTCCCTTGTTTTCAGCCAACTATCGTTCAAGTCTCTCGATTGCATCATTGTTTGACCTAGTTAGATGCGCTATGGATGTCGTCAGTTCTGATAGGGACTTGAAAATCTGATCTTGATTCTCCTCCAAGGCTTCAAACCGCTGCTTGTTAGTCTTCGATCCACTCCCTTGAATAATAGAATCCTCCCCAGATCCCATGGCTTTTTTTTTTTTTCATTCCTGTAGGCCACCGAAATCTCTCAATGAAAGCACCAAATTGTTGAGGACCTTGATTAGGATCCAACAACAAGCCCTAACTTGTACCTAAAGTTAGATAGACTTGAATCAAACCACTCACAGAATTGAGCGATCGATTCTCTAGAATCAGATAACGGAATTTACCTAACCCTAGCCCAAGCTATTCTAAGCAATTAACTGAGAAGAGCCGAATTCAAAAGAAACAAAATGAACTCTAACTGGGTCAATTTTATTGATAAAACATTCAAAAGATAACAACCCTAAAAATAATAGTTCTATTTATACTAGAATTAATCTTCTATCCTGACTATGACAGGATTAGTCTAAAATAGGAAAATAGTCTAAAACATAAATAAAACAATATAACTAAAATAAAAATAAAAGAAATAGTCTAAAGTCCTTTTCCAAAACAGTATCAATTTCCTTATAATTCAGGAACCCAAATTGTGCCTCTCGTCACTCAAACTGTTACCATCAATCTGCGGTCTGGACCGCCGTTCCACAATTCTTTTAAATTTTCTAACGGTCTCAACAGACTTCCATTTTTTGATTGTGGACTTCCAGAAAATAATTTTGGGTGTGGTCCTGTAGGTGAGATTTTCTAAATAATAATAAATAAAAAAACATAAAGAGGAGACTTGAACCCAAAAAAAAAAAAAAAAGGAAGGAGAGAGTGGCTGTTTTTATTTATTTATTTATTTATTTTTTTAAATTAATTTGGTTGAGAGAAAAAGCAAAAACGTAAATAGGTTGGAGTTGTTGTTTGGTAGGTATTGGGAGAAGTGACAAAAGACAAAAGATAGAAGCAGTCATCAAGAAAGTCGTTTGGTATTAATAAGGGGTAAAAACGTAAACAAGTTTTGCAGTAAAAAGTGAGAGTTTTTTTTCTATTAAATTAAAAAGTGTATATGTGTCAAGTAATGAGTGGGAAAGGCAAATGACAAAGATAAATAGAAAAAGCCGGTAGATAGCATTCCCCTGCTATAATGCTGCCAAATATGTATACAGTTCTTTATTTATTTGTTCTATATATATCATCTTTACTACGAGAAAGTAGAAAAGTAAGTATCCATGTGACGGATGAGAAGCATGCTATTAATCAACTAAAATTTAAGAGTATCTCAAATGCTATTATATAAATCGGTAAAATTTCTTGTCACATAAGTTGAATAGATAATGAAAGAAAAAAAAATTTTCCAATGCAATTATTTAGTTTATGTGGCTCATTTTTTCTTTTAGAGATTATGAAGGTGAGTTTCTTAGAGAAACTCTTTTAGAAATGCTAAATAAGATTTCTCATCATCAATGTTATTAAATGTAAATTAAAGGATGAGAGAGAATAAGATAAATATTGTACCTGTGCCCTAAGGGTACATGAAAAATAAAAATACATATCACTAACTGTATTTATTGTCTTGTTACAATAAATACAATGACTATTTTCCTTTTATAGTAATAAATTGGTTGTTATCCTGTGTTTTAGGGCACATGTTAACATTACCATATTTTTATTTAGATAATTACATTAAAGATGAGAATATGTATTTTTTAATTTTTTTTTTTCAAAGTAAATCTATATTCAAGACATCGTAAAAAAACAAAAATTATATTCTAGAGAAATGTTTCTGTGTTAATAATTGAAACTCAAAAAGGCATAATAGCATCGGAGATCTATCTTAATTGGAAGTTTTAATAATAATAAAAAAAGATGGAAAACACTTGTCAATTAAAATCCTCTGTGACATAATTTTGTTATATCTCATAGAAAGAATTACATGACAATCGTTAATGACTAGAGCTAATTAAGGCTTTCAATTTTCAAAATCATTAATTAAACCGGTGGTACTAGATTTCATGCAGAAGTAGAAGAGACTGTGGAAGACAGATGGACTAATTCAACATGCAAATTGGGAAGGAATGAAAAGCTTTAGGATCAGAGACTAGAGATCTGCGCCCCGCTAGAAACAATCGGAAATTGCTTGGGTATTGACCGTCAGTACCCAAGGTGCTTACTCCACCAATAAGGTGTTGCCACGTGGTATTTTTCTCTTAATTTTTTATATTTATCTCCTTGTATTCTTTATAAATGGGCTATATGACAAATACTCATTGATTGGTCAGTACCTTGGGAACTGACCAGTCAGTACCCAAGCATTGTCCGAAACAATTCCATAATTCGTTATATATATATATATATTTATTTATTTATTTAAACCACATAAAATTACTAAAATTGTTCTCATTTATATAGTTTCACTAATTTTTGGTAGTATTGTAAGAATGGAAGACTTAAGAGAACATAAGTTTTCGATGGCAGACGGTCAAATAGTAACGACTCATCAAATGATTCATGACGATGGAGGTCTCGATCTTTTTTTGAAGCGTTTCTGGGAGCAAGGCGATATGGTTGTTGGGTTTGATACGGATTGGTCATTTGGTGAGTACGAAGCGCAAGTTTCTTTACTCAAGTTGTGCAGTAAAGGACATTGTTTGCTAATCAAACTGGATGGAATTCGATACTCTTATTTTCGACCTCTCAAAGAATTGTTTGCTAACAAAGAAATAGCTTTTGTTGGTGTTCATATCAAGAAAGATCTCGAGAAACTTGAAAGTGCTTACGGGTTTGAAATTAGAAATGCGGTGGACTTAGGTGAAATGGCTGCAAATAAATATAAGAGGCCTTACTTGAGAGCATGCGGTGTCAATGACTTGGCTAGTGCTGTTTTTAATAGTCAATATAATTACGGAATTCCAAAACCCATGAGGGCTGCGAAGGTTGATTATCGAGCTGCAGAGACTCTAACTGAAGAGAAGAAGGTGGAGTATGCAACTGCTGTTACCTATGCTATCTACAAGACTGCCAATTTATTACTCAAGTAATGAAGATTTAATTGTTTCAATTTTATTTCACGTCAATAGTTCATCTGTTTACAAGAAAGGAATGCTATTTTTTTTTTAATCAATGTTATGAAATTAATGTAATTTTGTTTTTTACTTAAATTTTGGGTTTGAGGAGAGGGAAGGACTTAAACCATAACTTTTGTTTTGTTAATACATTTATGTTTAAAATTTTTTAGTACTATTTAATTGAAGAATGAATCTGAACTATTGTCTAGTTTTAATTTGTTCATATGGATTTGATAGATAAATAAAAGGAAATAGATTTTGTCGTGAATTGAATTGCTGCAGCAGAGTTTAGGATTTTATTCATATGATTTATGTTTATAAAAAGTTACTTCTAGAACTTCTAAAATACACATCTAGATACCATGGACTCAAATACATAGAAAATACAAAAAGAATTCTTTTACTCCAAGACTCCATAATATCTAAATTATTTTTAAATTCTAGAATTAAGTATCCTATATATTTTTGAGAGTGCAATGACTCCCAAGAGTGATGTTTTCCATTCCATACATTTTTACTATTATTAGACCATATTCGATGCACATTGGCACAAAATAATAGTAAAATACTATATTTGACATATTATATTTTAGCATTGTAATATAATACACAATTTTATTTAAAATGCTATTTTTTTAGGGTGTGGATATATATATATATATTGACATCTCTTTTAATTTGGGACCAAGTATTTTTTTGAAAGCTTTCGTCATTGGTAGGATTCGAGCTACTGACTTGGGAGTTATTTGCCCAAGCTCTAAACTCGTCCATCTATCAGTTGAACTACGCCATCTTAATGCCAATAGTACCCACAAAGGCTATTTCTTGATATGAACACCAACAAAGGCTATTTCTAAAAGTGGGATCAAGAATTCTTTATTTTCATAAAGAAAACCAAGATAGGATCATCCCATATCCATGGACAGACCTGTTTTGAAATTTTCGGGTTTTTGTTAAATATAGATAATGAGATTTTATGAGTAATCCAATTATTATTTAATTCAATTTTAAATTTACAGAGTAATTATATTGTTAAATGAATTTCATTAAATTTCTCAAAACATTGTATTCTTATATTTCGAATTAATCAAACTAATATAAGAATATTGAATAATTTGTTTAGTGTTCGCATTTGCGTTTCATTATATAACCAAATTTATAACTCTTATAATTTAATTTGACTTCTTAAAAATAAAATAATATTTTGTAATGTATTTCTTTAGAATATACATTTTAGACCAATTTTTTTTTTTTTTTTTTTTTTTTGAAACGGCTGACTTTATTAAAAAGAGCCAGGAGGCAAAAGCCCCTAGCAAACAACCACAACAAACGAACAGCAACAGCAAACCCCAAAAAGACAAAGACAGAGGAAAGCACAGCACAAAAAACAACCAACCCGCCAAGCACAGCAAGGCAACCAAGACAAAAGACAACAAAAACATCAACTACTGCTCCAATGAATAAAATCATCCTCCTCCTCCTTAGAAGTACGCTTAGCCAAATTGTCAAGGTTTGGCTTGACGGATGGCTCGAATTCTCTGTGTCCCCTGTGTAATAGTGAGGAAGAGTCTATCAATCATCTCTTTATTCATTGCAGGTGGGCGTGGGGTTTGTGGACTGCAGGAATGGAGTTATGGGGTGTTAAAGGCTGTGCTTCCAGGACTGTCATGGAATGGGCGGAGGGATGGTCCTCCTTCAGTCCTTCTTGCTCTAGTAAGAGAGCTTGGACCACTTTATTCTTTGCAACGGTGTGGACCATTTGGGAATACAGGAACCAGAAGATTTTTCAGGCTAAGGAAGCCATCTCCTCCCTTGCTGCGGATTTGATTCAGTTTCGTGTTGCTTGGTGGTTTAAACACCACGGCTGCGGATCTTCGGACCCTGTTTCTTCTCTTCTCCAATGTATTAGTGAGCATTGCAAGGATCCAGTGAAGCCTAAAAAAAGAAATTTTAGACCAAATTTATAACTCTTATAATTTAATTCGACTTTTTAAAAATAAAATAAAATTTTGTAATGTATTTATTTAAAATATACATTTTATGGGGACATCTCATTATATCCTCCTAACTAGGTGATTTAGATGTTTAGTAAAAAAAAAAAAAAAAAAAAAATCTAGCCGGTCATAGTCTCCGTATCTTATTTTTGCTTAGCCCATTTTTATAAGAGTAAATGAGAAAGAAAACGAACAAATCTCGACCGTATAAGACTAAAAGTAACAAAAAGACCAAGTCAATCTCAATCGAAAACCAAAGTAAACTTTCATACATTTATTTAATATGGGCTTTCTTGGACAATTAAATCAATTCTGAGATAAAACACTATACTAATTAACAACCAAATTAAGTTGAGTCTTGAGATACATATAAAAAGACCAATTCCATGTTTGAAAAATCTGTTGATACAACTATATAAGCATATTAAAAAACACTTTTACTTAAATTGAAAAATTACTGTCCATAGTGGTTAAAGAATGAATCATTGTGCACATTATAATAACTGATAACCATTGAAAACTTGGCTAATTCCAATATCTTCTTCGACTGAGTATGAGCAAAATCAACGACTTTTTCATCGATTCCCCTCTATAAATACGTTTGCTTGCCTTCCAACCATATATCCTCATCAGTTACCAAAGCAAGAAAAATCTAGCTAATTAATTAACCACAATGAAAGCTATTAATTTCCTTGTACTTTTTGTTCTCCTGGCTTTGGCTTCCTCATTTGCCTCTGCCTCTGACCCTAGTCCTCTTCAGGACTTCTGTGTAGCCATTGATGACTACAAAAATGGTGGTATGTGCTATTTCTACATATTTCTACATATTTGAGACCGACCTATTTTTACATACATCCCAATCAATCGGGTCTAACTTATCCATTTTACACCCTTATTCTTCATTGTACCTAGTTTTGCATGGCTTCTATGACGATCTATATAAATTTTATCAAATGCCTATGTTCTTATATTGTGAAAACATAAATTTTATTTTTTAACTCTTTAATATAAAAAAAGAGTTCACTGACAGATAAAATATAACAAATTAACATATTTTAAGTCAGAAGGAAAATAAAGATAAAGTTAATACATCTATTCTAGAAAAGAATTATAATATTTATTTCTTTCATGCAGTGTTTGTGAATGGGAAGTTCTGCAAGGACCCAATGCTTGCCACACCAGACGACTTCTTCTTTTCAGGGCTCAACATCCCCCGTAACACATCGAATCCGGTTGGCTCCACTGTGACTCCTGTAAATGTAGCCCAAATTGCAGGACTCAACACACTCGGTGTATCCTTAGCCCGCATTGACTATGCACCATATGGCCAGAATCCACCCCACACTCACCCTCGAGCCTCAGAGATCCTAGTAGTCCAGGAAGGCACTCTCTACGTTGGTTTTGTGACATCAAACCCTGAAAACAAACTCTTCACTAAAATTCTAAACAAGGGAGATGTGTTTGTGTTCCCAATTGGGCTCATTCACTTCCAATTCAATATTGGAAAAACCAATGCAGTTGCCTTTGCTGGTCTGAGCAGCCAGAACCCTGGTGTCATCACCATCGCTAACACCGTATTCGGATCGGATCCTCCCATTAACCCTGATGTTTTGGCAAGAGCATTCCAGTTGGATCAGAATGTGGTGAAATCTCTTCAGGCCAAGTTCTGGTGGGACAACAATTAAAGAATTAATATGTAAAATGTTGCAGTGAAGTTAATTTGCAGCTTGCTTGAATAATAAATTTTTAACATGTTATACTTCTGATTAATTTATGATATAATGTGAACTGATTAATGTGCTGTAAAAGCCTTTTTTGTCAAGTTATTTACCATGGTTTAGTTAATAGTAACTTGGGTAAAGTTATATATATATCAAGGGCTGTAATTTTAACATGTGTGTGGCTGAGATTAGATCTTGGTGTAGCTTATTTGAGAAGCCAATATTGCTGTATTTTTTGTATGTGAAATTTAGATCAGAAAATTGAGAAGAAAAAAAAGACGTTTTGTGCCTCTGTTTTTCCTCTGTTGTTCTCTCTTTGCTTTTATGTGTATTAATGCTTCTGTGTGTATTAGATCAGTATAAACAAAAGGTTTTCTAGCTGAAACAATCAGCCAACAGATTTTGGTATCAGAGCTTGGGTTGCAACATAGATTTGGGGAGAAGAAAGTGAAGAAAAAGAGGGTTTCTCAAGAAAAACGAGATGGCTAGCATAAGTGGTTCAAATGGGAATCTGCAGCAGCCACATGTTCCAGTTTTTGATGGGAAAAATTACGACTTTTGGAGTGTAAAGATGAAGACTTTATTTTTATCAGTTGATTTGTGGGATATGGTAGAAACTGGCTATGAAGAACCAGCTGATGGTGTGACTTTAAATGAAGCCCAAAAGAAGGAGTTGAAGGAAGCTAGGCAAAGGAATGCAAGTGCTTTGTCTATGTTGCAAAGAGCTGTAGCAGATCAGATTTTTCCAAGAATTATGAGATCAACATCAGCCAAAGAAGCATGGGAGATTCTACAGAAGGAATTTCTGGGAGATTTGAAGGTAAAAACAATTAAACTTCAATCTCTTAGAAGGGAATTTGAGAATATAAAGATGAAAGAAAATGAGACTATGAAGGAGTATTCAGATAGATTCACGGAACTTGTTAATCAAATGAAAACCTATGGTGAAGAAATTTCTGATAAGAAAATTGTTGAGAAGCTTTTGATTACTTTACCTACTAAGTTTAATCCTGTTGTGACCATTATAGAAGAAACAAAAGATATTTCAAAGCTGAGTATTGAAGAATTGATGGGTTCTTTAAAATCATTTGAGCAAAGAATGATTTGCCACTCAGAAAAATCAATTGAGAGTGCATTTCAATCTATGCTCAATGTTGGACCCAAAAATAATGAAAAGCAATCACAAAGTTATGAACAAAAAGGGGAGATGTCAAGTAGAGGTGGAAGATTTGGTAGAGGAAGAGGAAGAGGAAGAAATTCAAGAGGCAGAGGTAGAGGCAACTTTGAGAGAAAATTTAATGAAGAATGGTCATCTCAAAGGTGTAAAATCTGTAGAAGGAGTAGTCATGTTGAAGAAGATTGTTGGTTTAAAGGGAAGCCACAGTGCTACAATTGCAAGAAGTTTGGGCATTTGCAAAAAGATTGTAGATTCAAAAATACTCAACAAGCAAATTGTGCAGTAGAAAAAGATGGTGAATCCAGCTTGTTTTATGCTTGTTTGAGTCCTCCAGAAGAAAGGGCTGAAGCATGCTACTCAAGCACATGCCATTCAAATGATAATGAAAGCCAATGGTTTCTAGATAGCGGGTGCACCAACCATATGACAGCAAACAAAAATATTTTTGTTGATATGGAAGATTCAAATTCAAAAGTAAGGCTTGGAAATGGAACCTTGATGGATGTGAAAGGGAAAGGCACAATTGGAGTCCAAACAAATAAGGGCTCAAGATTTATCTGTGGTGTCTTGTATGTCCCAGATTTGGATCAAAGCTTGCTTAGTGTTGGACAACTTGTGGAGAATGGCTACTCGCTTCATTTTGAAGGCAATTATTGCACCATCTATGACAAAGGAAATCAGAAAGTGACTTTAGCAAGGCTGAAAATGGAGAATCGAAGCTTCTTACTGAACTTCAAGCATTCAAGTGGTAAAGCTTTTAAAGTGGATGTGACTGGTGACTCGTGGCTATGGCACAAGAGACTTGGTCACTTAAATTTTCAGGGGCTGAAATTGCTTCAACAGAAAAATATGGTGCAGGGGCTTCCAAAAATTGAAGAGAATGATGAAGTTTGTGAAGGATGTGCACTTGGGAAGCACCATCGACAACCATTTCCAAAAGGAGTAGCTTGGAGAGCAAAAAGGCCACTTGAATTGGTGCATACAGATGTGTGTGGGCCAATGCATACACCATCTCATGCTGAAAACAGGTATTTCATTCTCTTTATTGACGATTTTACGCGAATGACATGGGTGTATTTTATGAGGCAAAAATCTGAAGTGTTCACTATCTTCAAAAAGTTTAAATCTTTTGTTGAAAAGCAAAGTGGTTATTTTATAAAGAAGTTGAGAAGTGACAGAGGCAAGGAGTACACTTCAAAAGAATTTGATAATTTTTGTGAAAATGAAGGTATGGATAGGCAACTAACTGTTGGTTATACTCCACAACAAAATGGGGTATCGGAGAGGAAGAATCAAACCGTAATGGAGATGGCAAAATCAATGTTACATGAGAAAAAGATTCCGAAAGCCTTTTGGGCTGAAGCTGTCTATACAGCTGTGTACTTGATTAATAGATGTCCAACTAAAGCCGTGTGGAACATGACTCCAATTGAAGCTTGGAATGGGAGAAAGCCATCAGTGAAGCACTTGAGAGTCTTTGGATGTGTATGCTATGCTCAAGTTCCAAAGGAGAAGAGGTACAAGCTTGATGAGACAAGTGATAAATGTATTTTGGTTGGCTATAGCTCACAATCTAAGGGATATAAGTTGTATAGTTTGAAGAGCAAGAAAGTTATCATTAGTCGAGATGTTTTGTTTGATGAAAATGCCACATGGAATTGGGAGAAAGAAGAAGTTGAAAGAAATGTTGCTGTCCCAATTATTTTGCCAAAAAATTCAGCAAATGAAGACGAAGAAAATGAAGAAGAGTCAAGTCAACCAAGCTCACCATTATCTCCGAGCAGCCTTTTAAGCACAAGTTCATCAACACCAAGCTCAACTCCAAAGAAAATGAGGAGTTTGAGTGATGTTTATGAAAAATGCAACTTTTGTGTTGTTGAACCAGAAAGTTTTGAAGCAGCCATGAAGGAAAAGTGTTGGAGGAAAGCTATGGAAGATGAAATAGAAGTGATTGAGAAGAACAAAACTTGGGAGCTTGTTGAGAGGCCAAAAGAAAAAGAAGTTATTGGTGTAAAGTGGATCTATAAAGTGAAGTTCAATTCTGATGGGTCTTTTCAAAGAAACAAAGCAAGACTAGTTGCTAAGGGCTATGCACAACAGCCCGGTATTGACTATGAAGAAACGTTTGCTCCGGTTGCTCGTCTAGATACCGTGAGAGCACTCATTTCTCTTGCTGCCCAAAAAGGTTGGTTGTTATATCAACTTGATGTTAAATCCGCATTTTTGAATGGAGAACTCAAAGAAGAGGTATATGTGGAACAACCACAAGGATTTGTGGCCAAAGGTGAAGAAGATAAAGTGTACAAGCTAAAAAAGGCTTTGTACGGGTTGAAGCAAGCGCCAAGAGCTTGGTATAGTCAAATTGATGGCTATTTCCACAAAAGAGAATTTCTTAAGAGCAAGAGTGAGCCAACTTTGTATGTGAAGCATCAAGGTAAGTCTGATATTCTCATTGTTGCTTTGTATGTTGATGATTTGGTGTTTACCGGAAACAATGAGAAGATGATAGAAGAGTTTAAAAACGAGATGATGAAGAGATATGAAATGAGTGATTTAGGGTTGCTACATCATTTTCTTGGCATGGAAATTTATCAAGATGATGATGGAGTCTTCATCTCTCAAAAGAAATATGCTGAGAAAATTTTTAAAAAGTTTAGAATGTTGGGATGCAAATCAGTGGCCACTCCTCTTGCGTGCAACGAAAAACTAAGGAAAGATGATGGAGAAAAGAAGGTAGATGAGACTCTCTATAGAAGTTTGGTTGGGAATATCTTGTATCTCACAGCTACAAGGCCTGATATCATGTTTGCTGCTAGCTTGCTGTCAAGATTTATGAATAGCCCAAGTCAGAAACACTTTGGTGTTGGAAAAAGGGTCTTGAGATATATAGAGGGGACAATGAACTATGGAATTAGATATGGAAGAAGTTTTGAAGTGAAATTGATTGGCTTTTGTGACAGTGATTGGGCAGGTTGTGCTGATGATATGAAAAGCACTTCCGGATATGTGTTTTCTCTAGGTTCTGGTGTGTTTTCATGGCTGTCCAAGAAGCAACAATCAGTAGCTCAATCTTCAGCTGAAGCGGAGTATGTTTCAGTCTCAAATGCAGCTTCTCAAGCTATATGGCTTAGAAGAATTTTAGAAGACATTGGGGAGAAACAAGAAGAAGCAACTGAGATATTCTGTGACAACAAATCTGCAATTGCTATGGCAAAGAATCCATGTTTTCATAGCAAGACCAGGCATATCAACATCAAGCATCACTTTGTTCGAGAAGCAATTGAAGAAGAAGAAATCAATCTCAGTTATGTTAGATCGAAAGAGCAACTGGCAGATATCTTCACAAAGGCACTTCCAACAACAAACTTTCAGCAACTAAGAATGGCATTGGGAGTTCAAGAACAGCACATTAAGGGGGAGAATGTGAACTGATTAATGTGCTGTAAAAGCCTTTTTTGTCAAGTTATTTACCATGGTTTAGTTAATAGTAACTTGGGTAAAGTTATATATATATCAAGGGCTGTAATTTTAACATGTGTGTGGCTGAGATTAGATCTTGGTGTAGCTTATTTGAGAAGCCAATATTGCTGTATTTTTTGTATGTGAAATTTAGATCAGAAAATTGAGAAGAAAAAAGACGTTTTGTGCCTCTGTTTTTCCTCTGTTGTTCTCTCTTTGCTTTTATGTGTATTAATGCTTTTGTGTGTATTAGATCAGTATAAACAAAAGGTTTTCTAGCTGAAACAATCAGCCAACATATAATAAAGAGGGCTGCTTTGTGTAACCTTGATCAAGTTATCTGTTGGCCGATTATTTTGTCTCTTCTTTCCTTTCGACTTTTGTGTGTCACTGCTGACATGTAGTATGTCATATAAGGATAATACTTAGATACTGACTAGTCAGTACCTAAGATGCTGACTCACCAATAGAGTGTTGACACGTGACATTTTTTTTTTTAACTTACATTTATCTTCTTGTATTCTTTCAAAAATGAGCCACGTGCCAACACCCCATTAGTGGGGTCAGTACCCAAACAT
Source organism: Acer saccharum (assembly GCA_030490815.1). Taxonomy (NCBI): domain Eukaryota; kingdom Viridiplantae; phylum Streptophyta; class Magnoliopsida; order Sapindales; family Sapindaceae; genus Acer; species Acer saccharum. The sequence goes on from CM059867.1 coordinate 50,614,113, forward strand.
TATCCGTCAAATAAATTTTAGATGAGTCAGCTGGTTGACCAGGTTATTGACAGATAACGAAAGCACCAATTTGGAAATTCCGATGCCAATCTCATTCATCAATCTTTAGTTCCACTACAAATTTTAAATTTGAGCCAAATATGAATATTAAATTTTGTTGAATATTCTTAATATTAAATAGATATGCTATCATTACAAAAAAATCTATTCAAAGCATTCTATTATTAGGATTTAGGGGTGTTCCAAAATGTTAAAATTCGTAATCAATTGGTTTAGTTGGTGAAATCTTTTATGGTCACCTAATTAAAAACTTTAGATTCAAATTGCAGTTTTAGTTGGTAAGATGAAGGAAATATTGAATCAAATTAGCCATAGTACCAGTGGCCGACCCACCTTAAGGTTAGGTGGGACCCGTGCCCTACCTTAATTTCTTTTAAAAAATTTATTTAGTTTTCATTTATATATATATATATATATATATATATATATATGTATGTATGGATGTATGTATTAACACTTAATTCATATAATTATCGATAGCACAGTTGGTATTGTGTTCATTTCTACCTTACCTGTGAGGTGTTTTAGAGTATCTCCAATGCAAATATGTATTTTTTTTTTTTTTTTTTTTGAACGGCAAAATTTATTCCAAGAAGCCAAACAAGGCCGAAAAGAAATACACAACAACCAGAGCCCAATACAAACAAGGAAACAGACCAGCCAGCCAAAACAAAGACAAACAAAGCAAACAGTGCACTAAAGCTACAACCCCAAGCACCACTGTGCAACTGAGCTGAAACCCAAGACAACCCACAAACAAAACAAGGAGCAGATCACAACCAGAAAACGCCTCAAAAAGAAAAACCCCATCACTCTAGAACCCTTCTAAGCAAGCAAAAAGCACCATACCCCTATAGCCCTAATAAACCCACTGACAAGAGACCCCAGGCTACGATTCTTGAGAGAGCAACAAGATCGAATTAAAAGCAAACCCAAGCTTGCCACCAATCCTTTCTTCTCTCCTATCCCCCCACAACTTATCAACCAAGTTCCATACCACCGGGCACTTACATGGCTTCGAATCTAGCATCATCCTCTTTTTCTCTCACCGCAATAACCTCCGCCACTTCCTTTTCAATGCCGGAGAAATCAAAACCAATAGCTGCTCCAATTTCCAAAACTTTAACCACCTCTGCCTCTACCGGATCAGAATCTAAGCAATGGTGTTTGGAGAATCTCGTTACCATTTTATGCTTAGAAATGGAGTTCACATTGCGCCTGCCTTTCTTGCTAGATAACTCGACCACATCATCCACCATCGGAATTACTTCTCTCATCTTCTCAGCCGCTTTAGAAGCTTGCACAAGCACCTCCTCCCTCAAAAACTCTATTCCCGCTTTCTCCTTCTTAAACGAAACAATAACATTCATCATCTCATCTTCCTTATCTCCCTCGATACAAGCACCCTCCTTCTCAATAGGCACAGTAGCATTCACCATCTCCTCCTCGCTATCTCTAACTTCCAGAGCTGCACTTTTATTGGAATCTTCCTTTTCAGAATACTCAGACCCAGCTAAAACACCTACACCTGATTCTTTAACAAATTGGGCTTCTAGATTTATATCATCATTAACCACCTTGTCCAAACCAAAAGAATCAGACTTGGACCTCCTGATAGATCCCATTTCCGCAGAACAAACCTCTACGAGGCCCAAGTCCACACAAATCTCCAACCCATCTTTTCCAAGTTGGGCATCAGTATCATTTGTAATAAATGACACTTTCTTGGGCCTGGATAGTTTGGAGAGTCCAATACTTCCAGATATGGGACAAGTATCAACCTTTTTAGAACATTCCCCTCTCATGGAAAGAGAGTCCAAAAAAACCTTTTTGTTGGCATCTACCTCTGATGACGAAGAGGAACTATCTTCTAAATTTCTGACATAGCCCCTGCCAACCCTATCATTTCCTCTTCGTTTTTCCAAATTCAGCTTACCGCTCTTAAACGAAATGGGCAATAACTTCCTCTTCACTTTCTTGCTCACCCACTTCCTTTTGCCTTTCTCAAGGACCCCCTCCACAACAAACACCCTTGCATCTCTGACAGACCTATTCCGTCCTATCAGTTCCCTGCTGCCCCTAGATTCAAATTTGAAATCTGCTATCTTTCCAACTTGCACAATGCTCAAAGTAGGCTCCACACCTACCGCCGGTCTGCCTGTCTGAAAATCTTCCTTTTCTGATATGGCTTCCGAGCAAACTTAAGACTTAGGTGATTTCAAACACAAGAAACTATTGATCCACTAGATATCCACTGGATGTTCCTCTTCTTCAACCTTCACCTCAAAAGATTTGAAAGCACCATTAACTTTAACTTTGCAGCAAACTTGCTTGGACTGCGGAACCAGCACCAAACACCTACCTTTGTCAAGGCGAGCTCTGTTTTGAGTATCCTGGTCAATTAACAGAGGCTCTCCAATCAGCCATCCTAATTTCTTAAAAAAAGCTGAGGACCAACAAGACAGAGGGACACCCCTACAATTAACCCAAACCATTCTTGACTGAGGTATGGATGATTTCGACCACCGAACCATCGCCAAAAAACAATCCTCCCACAATTCCTTGGACTTGATAAACATTTCCTTTTGAGTTTCAGTCTCAAATTGCCAGAGGATGTTTTTATCCCCTAAAAAAGTCGAAGAGAAATCAACTCCTTTAGAACTTAAACGAATATTCACCCTAGATAAATCAGAAAACTCCTTCATAACACCCACTGCACACTTGTTCAGCCATTCGCAATCCTTCAGCTGAAAATCCCATCTCATCGAGAAAAGCTTTTCCCCTACAACCTCTGATGCTTTGATGCTGGGTTCCTTAAAACCTTGCACCACTTCTACAAAAGAACGATCTTTTGCTTTCCCATACTTACCATTAACTCCATTCCAACCCCTTTCTGTCATGACTGGACGGATCTGCTGCTTCGGCTTTGAGTTTCTTTGAGACCATCCATAAGACGCCACCTTCATGACAATAGGCCAACTGTATACGTGCATTCCAGACGTTGTCTTGGCCACCTTAATGGCTTCTTCTTCTATCTCAAAACGCACAAAGGCAAATCTACTCCTTCTTGAACTCTTTTCCTTTGACAAGAAAACATCTCTGACCTTCCCAAAAGTTTTGAATAAACTCCACAAGCAAACCTGATCCACTTTTGAGTTGAGATTGTCCACAAAAATGGATGATAGACTATCCCTGAAATCCACTCCCTTAGCTGACCCAGCTGAATATCTCTCTCCAACTGTCTCTCTCATCGTGTTGGTTGATCTACTCTCATCGTAGCTTAATAGTTCAAGCTTTTGTTAGGCATAAATTCATAGATTAACATCTTCTCATCTTTCTCTGTATTTTTGAGTTTCTAAATAGTGCCACATCAGCATTTCTATTTATTATGGGCCGACTTTTGAAAAAAAATTAGAGAAATGTATATTCACATCTCCAATGCAATTATCTAAAGTCAAATATGCATCCATTTTATATCCAATCATAATAAAACAATTATTACACTCTCTCTCCTCTTTCATTTTACAATTAAATGAGGTTTAATCTTATTGGTAGAATGAGTTGAAAGCCTTAATCTTATTGGTGGAATGAGTTAGAAATCCTAGTCAGCATTTCTAGGAGAGTTTCTATAATTAGAAACCCAACTCCATATTCTCTAACTTTTTTTTTGCCACATCATCTCCATATTCAACTTAGATAATAGCATTGGAGAGAGTTTTTCTAACATTTTCAATATCTATCCTATGTGGCACTCCATTTTCTCCAAATGCATAATAGCATTGGAGATGCTCTTACTTCCACCATTTACACTTTTTAAGCAAATTAAATATCTTTTTTCTTTAATTCAATTTTATCTTGTAATTTTAATACTTTTTTAATTTACCATATTTTCCAATTCTTTTCTCAAATTTTCATCTTCTTCTAAAACAAAATAATTTACTTTCTCTTTCTCTGCCTTGACAACTTCTTAACTACCTTTAATCTGTGTCTACTTAATTCAATTTTATTTTATATTAAATTATATATTATTATTTTGAACTTTTATTATTTCTAATAATTTTAGTTTGACATACCTAACACATCCAATCAATACACTTTAAAATCTCAAATGTTAATTTTTTGTATTAAAATAGTCCATATACCTTAATATTTTTCTTTATTTTATAATTTTAATGTTTTCAGAATCAATAAATCAATAATTTACCTATAATTAGAAAGAAAAAAAATCAAAAATATGTTTAGTAATATTTATTAATCAATTATTTTTGTATAATTTTAAAGCGAATTCATTATAAATACAAAAAAAAAAAAAAAAAAAATTCTTATTATAAAATTAGAATGTAATTTATTATTTTAGGAATAAATATTGTAAATTTTAATTGTTTATGTTGTTTTTCTTGTTATAAATTTTTTTTTTTAATATCCCGTTTCTTGTTTTTATTTATTTATTTTAATATAAGATTATTTAGTTCATTTTTTTTTTTTTTTTTGAAATGATTATTTACTATTTAGTTCATCTTAAGTATATGTTCTATTTGTTTTATTTTATCTAAACTTCGTTATACCATCAATTTTTCTCCATTTTACAATTACCTTTATTTTTCAGTAATTTTTTTATATAATTGTTATTTTGTTCAAGTGCCTCACCTGATTAAAATTCCTGGGTCCGCCACTGAGCCATACATATATTCTGCTAAAAGTTGCATTATTTGTTTATATATAAAAAATAAAATAATTGAATAACAAGTTATGATCATGGTGATATTTTCTCTGATCAAAATTAAAAAAAAATTGATATTTGTTTCAGAAGATTGTTATAAGTTATAACATTCACACTTGATCATGAAGAGATCAATTCAATCTACCATAAAACGTGAGGTTTCTTGCTGATTGATATATTAATTTATGGTTGTTACTTGTTTAAGGGGGAATGGGAATAACATAATCATTCTTTGTGAAGTAGGAGATCCCTCCATATTATTCAAATTATATATATATATATATATATATAGAGAGAGAGAGAGAGAGTCTTACAAGAGATCTCTTATATATATATGTAGATAAATATATTCACAATTGCTAGCTTAAGTACTGTTTTTTGAAATTTAATTAAGACGATAAATAATAGTGAAGAACCGGCAGAGGTTCTTTTTATATCCACAGTCAAGATATTGTTGCTCCAGTCAATTGAATTGATCAGATAATAAAATATGACCACTTCCGCCATGTCCGAAATTTGAAGTGAACAAAAAATATATATTCGGAATATATATGTCTGTAGTTTTTGAAGAATGGTTCATTCTCGTAATAGAATAGATAATATTTAAAATATTTAAGACTTGGCAAGCTTTTCATATCTGGTCCAACAAGGGAAAAGCGCGCAAAGACTTGTTCAATAAACCCCATCTATAAGTAATCTTGTTTGCCATGCAAGATTTCTCATTCCTCATTAAAGCACTAACACACTTGAAACAATTTTAGATAATCACAGCCTAATTTATAATCACCATGAAAGTTGTTCACTTTCTTGTTGCTTCTGTCTTCTTGGCATTGGCTTCCTCCTTGGCCTCTGCTTCTGACCCTAGCCCTCTTCAGGATTTCTGTGTAGCCATCAATGACACCAAGAATGTTGGTAATTTTTTTCTTTTTATTTATAAATCCTACAAATTTATGCATGACATGTTTTATTTATAGTAATTTATTAATTCACCAACATCCATTTAATTTTTCTGTGCAGTGTTTGTGAATGGAAAGTTCTGCAAGGACCCAAAGCTTGCCACACCAAATGACTTCTTCTTTTCGGGGCTCAACAATCCCAGAAACACAGAAAATCAAGTTGGTTCAACTGTGACTCCTGTAAATGTAGCCCAAATTCCAGGACTCAACACTCTCGGCATTTCCCTGGCTCGTATCGATTTCGCACCATATGGTGGCCTGAACCCACCCCACACTCACCCTAGAGCCACTGAGATTCTGGTAGTCCAGGAGGGGACTCTTTATGTTGGTTTTGTCACATCAAACCCTGAAAATAAACTCTTCACCAAGGTGCTCAACAAGGGTGATGTGTTTGTGTTTCCAGTTGGGCTCATTCACTTTCAATTCAACATAGGAAAAACCAAGGCAGTTGCCATAGCTGCTTTGAGCAGCCAGAATCCTGGTGTCATCACAATAGCAAACGCAGTCTTCGGATCGAATCCTGCCATTAATCCTGATGTTCTCTCCAAGGCCTTCCAGTTGGACCAGAATGTTGTGAAATCTCTTCAGAAGAAGTTCTGGTGGGATAACAATTAGTGGAGGAATGACTGAAGCAGCCAAGGAAATATATTGTAGCTAATGCAATGATAATAACTATTGCCATTCATTTGTTATTCATTCTAATGTTAATTAATCCTATTTATGATATAATAAAGAAAGTGTTGATTGGGCGTGGAATAATAAATTCTTCCAGTTTGTTGACATTTACGCTATTTATTCACTATCCGTCTCCCTCAAAATTTTTATGTACTTTATAAACCGAAATTTGAATATGTGTTTAATAAATTTTGTCGAGATTAAAAAGCATTACTCAATATATTACTATATTAAAGATTTATTAATTTATCATCGTCATTGTGAGTGATTCGAAAGTGGCGGTTTCCTAGGTGAAGGGTAATGGCATCATTAAAACAGATTGTGAAAATATATGCCATCAGTGAGATCCGATGATATTTGGGTTTGTTGGGCAGCACGTCGGTTGTGTTTATCTCAAGGGCCAGCAATACTTTAGCGCATATTTTGGCCAAGAAGGGGTCGGTGATGAATGAGGATGTTCAGGTCTGGAAGTTTAGTTAATTCTCCTTTGGGCACACTTTTTTGTCTTGGTGGTTCCGGGTGTTTTGTTTTGTTTGGTTTGTGTTTTGCCCTGTTTTTTTGCTGTTTGTAGTGCCCTGTTTTTGCTTTGAGTTTGGGTTTGTTGTGCCTTTTGTCCCTGGCTCGTTTTTTGGGTTGGTTGTGGGTTTCCTGTGCCTGTTTTCGGCTCAGCTTTCTGCCTTGTGCTCCTGTTTTTGTTGGCTTGAGGCCCTCTAATAAAATTCAGTTGTTAAAAAAAAAAAAAAATTATTAATTTATAAAGATGGTGAAAAGGTGGGATGTTTTTGAACTAGCCTTTTCAATTTTTAAATAGTAATATATTAATTATTAAACATGAAATTATCACATTTCAATAAATATCATCTGTTATGCATATAATTATCTTGGAAGATGTATATTCTAAGTGAATTTTTCATATGTAATTATCTATTAATTCAATCACAACAACTCATTATTTAATTTGACAAAAAAAGGTTTGTATCGTTTAATATATGGTATTCTCATTTCCCAAAACTCTCAATTAATTGTAAAAGATAATAAAATCTTTATTTAATTTAATGATTTACCTGAAATACTTTTTATTGAAATGGAACGCCTAGGACCGTCATGGCCGTCACCCCTTCCACTTGCCATTTAAAAATTAAATTGTAAAATTCCTTCAACAAAAATGTTAAAAAATTGATGGAAATAAATGGTTAGAAATAAATTTGGGAGAGAATTGGAAACTTAGTAGGTAGTAATTGCAAATAACTGAAATTGGAAACTTAGTAATTGACTAATTGCAAATTAAATAAGTTGGAAATAAGATAAATTGCAAATTAAATAAATATTAAAAACTTAGTAATTGAGAATGAATTGGAAACTTGGAGAGTTGGAGAATTGAGAGAGAAATTAGAATTAGAGAGAATTGGGAGGAAATTGGAGTGGGAAAAAATGAATTTTTTTTTTTTGGGGACCTAAATATATATATATATATATAATAAAAAATAAAAAAAATACAGGAACCATCGGTTTGAACCGAATCGGAACTGTCGGTTCCATTCCGGTTCAAATCGGACGGCTCTTGGAAATGTGGAACTGGAATCGGTTTCGATTTTTCTAGTTTCGATTCCGATCCGGTTCGGTAGTTCGAATCGGAACTCTTTATGTGAAGACCGAAGACTATGAAGTATGAAGTGAGCGGTGGTAATAAGACCAATAATAAAAATAAAAATAATAAGTAAAAAAAAAAAGAAAAAAAAGTCAGATGGTGGGGTGCAGAAATGATGGTTGTGCACCAAGTTAGTGATAAAAAAATTTAAAAAAATAAAGGAAAAAAAAAAATCAGATGTTGGGGTAGAAATGAATCAATGATGATGGCGCTTTTGTGGTGAAGACCGAAGACTGTGAAGTCAGCGGTGGTAATAAAACTGTGGGTTAATTGCATAAACATACCCTCTATTTATCTAATAAAGTAAATTATCAAACAAATGCCCTATTCAAACACAAACATCCCAATTGGAATATGCTTGTGGTATGGAAAGTCAATAATGCCCTTGGGTAAAAAGGAGAGGTTATTTTGGTGGGTAAATTTCACAAACAATATATCCTATCGTTAGTTGACTTTTGTTAACTTTAACCTTTAACTACATTTGTATCCCGAAATGACTAAACTACCCTTAAAAACTTATTTATCTTTTCTATTATTATTTAAATATATTAAAAAATATTTACTTAAAAAATTGAAAAAATTGGTACAATTTTTTTATTGCTTTCTTTCTATCATTTTTTTTAACACAATCAGAATCCACCAAATTGGAAAAATGGTTGTGTGTTAGTTGGTTTTGATTGTGTTTAGTGAGTTTTGTGGGTTTTGATTCTGTTGATTAAATGTAATTGTTGATGGGTTTTGATTGTGTTGATGAAATGAAATTGTTTCTAGGTTGATAAGTATGAAATTGAATGTTTTGGTGATAAAATTGGTTTTTGAAATTTGAAAAATTGTTGTTTGGGGACATGGAAAATGTTAAAAAAAAATGATAGAAAGAATAAGAAAATAAAAGCAATAAAAAAAATTGTACTGATTTTTTCATTTTTTTAAGTAAATATTTTTTAATATTTTTAAATAAAAAAATAAAAGATAAATAAGTTTTCAAGGGTAGTTTAGTCATTCCAAGATACAAATGTAGTTAAACGTTAAAGTTAACAAAAATCATATGAGGGTAGGGTATATTTATGTAATTATTAGAAAAAAATGAATATTTATCCAATTACACCTAAATTCAGGGTTGTTTGTGAAATTTACCTACCAAAATAACCTCTCCCTTTTACCCAAGGGCTCTATTGACTTTCCATACCCCAAGAACATTCGAATTGGGATGTTTGTGTTTGAATAGGGCATTTGTTTGAAAATTTACTTTATTAGATAAATAGAGGGTATTTTTGTGCAATTAACCCTAAGACTGTTAATAAAAAGAAAAAGAAAAAAATAATGGAAAAAAAAGTTAGATGGTGGGGCTCAGAAATGATGGTTGTGCCGCCCCACTAAGTTAGTGAAAAAAATGGAATTAAAAATTTAAAAGATATAAATAGAAGAAAGTACAGAACAAAACAGTTAAAAAATATAAAATTAAATTAAAAAAAAAAAAAAAAAAAAAAAAAACCTCAGTTTAGACAGTTTAGACGCTAGGCGCCTACTAGCGTCTAAAATTATAATTGATTTAGTTGATTAATGGAATTATGGAAGAATGGTATCTCATCTCTTATTTGCTTCTTCAATCTCTGAAGATTCTTCAGTTACAAGGAACAGTCAATGAACTAATCCACCAATATTTTTTTAAAAACAATTATATCATGTTAAAAGTATAAGCTTATTGTCATTGATGAGTCAGCAGGAACCAATAGAAAAGTACTAGTCCATCGATGGACTTATATATACACACAAATTCTGCTTTATTTACTTTTTTTTTTTTTTTTTATTTATAGTTTCACATCATTTTCCACCAAGCCAAGGGCACATATTGTATACTAACTAATTAAGAAATAGGATTAACAGCACCAACGCCCCCTAAACTATTAGTAAATTTGTAAGTTGCCCCCTCACCTTTTTTCTGGACAATTTAGGGTTAATTGCACAAACATAGCCTTTATTTATCTAATAAAGCAAATTTTCAAACAAATGCCATATTCAAACACAAACATCTCAATTGGAATGTGCTTGGGGTATGGAAAGTCAATAGTGCCCTTGGGTATAATAGAGGTTATTTTTTTGGGTAAATTTGACAAACAACCCTGAATTTAGGTGTAATAGTATAAATATTCATTTTTTTTCTAATAATTACATAAATATACCCTATCGTCAGTTGATTTTTGTTAACTTTAACCTTTAACTACATTTGTATCCCGAAATGACTAAACTACTCTTAAAAACTTATTTATCTTTTCTTTTATTATTTAAATATATTAAAAAAAATATTTACTTAAAAAATTGAAAAAATCGGTACAATTTTTTTGTTGCTTTATTTCTATCATTTTTTTTTAACACAATCAAAACCCACAAAACTGGAAAAATGATTGTGTTTAGTGGGTTTTGATTGTGTTTAGTAAGTTTTGTGGGTTTTGATTTTGTTGATTAAATGTAATTGTTGGTGGGTTTTGATTGTGTTGATGAAATGAAATTGTTTGTGGGTTGATGAGTATGAAATTGAATGTTTTGGTGATAAAGTTGGTTTTTAAAATCTAAAAATTTGGTGTTTGGCGACATGGAAAATGTTAAAAAAAAAAAAATGATAGAAAGAAAAAGAAAATAAAAGCAACAAAAAAAAAACTGAACTGATTTTTTCAATTTTTTAAGTAAATATTTTTAAATATTTTTAAATAATAAAAGAAAAAATAAATAAGTTTTCAAGGGCAGTTTAATCATTTCGGGATACAAATGTGGTTAAAGGTTAAAGTTAACTAAAGTCAAATGACGGTAAGGTATATTTATGTACTTATTAGAAAAAAAATTAATATTTATACAATTACACCTAAATTCAAGGTTGTTTATGAAATTTACCCACCAAAATATCCTCTCCCTTTTACCCAAGGGCACTATTGACTTTCCATACCCCAAGCACATTCCAATTGGGATGTTTGTGTTTGAATTGGGCATTTGTTTGAAATTTTGTTTTATTAGATAAATAGAGGGTATGTTTGTGCAATTAACCCGACAATTTACCCCCTTAACTCTCTTCATTTGGCAAAACATGATTGTAGATACCCAATCAAACATGCGTTCAGGGGGCAATAGACATAACTGTTTTACCAAATGAAGAGAGTTTATGGGGTAAATTGTCCAGAAAAAAAGGTGAGGGGGCTACTTGTAAATTCGCTAATAGTTCAGGGGGGCACTGGTGCTGTTAACCCTAAGAAATAATAATGAAATGAAAGGAAAAGAAAATAAAAGAGAGATATGATTAAAGGTGGGACTTTAGTGAATCATCATCATTTTTATTTTATTTTATTTTATTTTATATTTTTTTTTAAGGAATGAATCATCATCCTTATCCTTATATAAAACTTTAAAGTATCACCAATAGCCTTTTTTGGAGACCTCCTTTAGTTTAACTAAGAGAGAAATTGTATTTTTGCAGCTCCAACAGATCCCTTAAAGGCTCCCTTAAATGTGTTTTGGTGGAGCTCACTCCAGCTTAATTGAGGGGTGGCTTCAGCCTCCTTAGGTGGGCTTCACATTTTTGATTTTTTGAAAAGCACCAGATATTTAACTTTAAATCCCAACAGCTCTTTTATTATCCAATGAGTAATTTATTTTACAACAATAATTACAAAGTAACTCATTAAGATAATAATAATAAATTATTAAGAGAGTCATTTAAGGGAGTATTGCACTATTGTTGGAACACATACTCCCTTAATGGTCCCTTACAACAACATCCACCCTTATGTAAGAGGGTCTCCAAGAGAGACTGTTAGAGATGCTCTTTTATATATAGTCTTTTTATTATCAGTTAGAACTGTCAAGGCATTTAAATCAAATAACCCACATGCAATGAACTGATATATTTTATATCAGTTCGAACTGACAATAGAAAAACTTTATACATTTATATATATATATATATATATATATATATATAAGAGCATCTCCAATGCAAATATGCGTTTTTAAGTTTCTAAATAGTACCACATCAACATTTCTATTCATTATAGGGCCACTTTCGAATTTTTTTTAGAGAAATGTATATTTGCATATCTAATGCAATTATCTAAAGTCAAATATGCATCTATTTTATGACCAATCATAATAAAACAATTATTCCACTCTCTCTCCTCTTTTATTTTACAATTAAATGAGCTTTAATATTATTGGTGGAAAGAGTTAGAAATCCTAGTCAATATTTCTATTTTTTAGGAAAGTTTCTAGAATTAGAAACCCCACTCCATATTATCTAACCTTTTCTTGTTACATCATCTCCATATTAAAGTTAGATAATTGCATAGGAGAGAGTTTTTCTAACTTTTTAACTATCTATCATACGTGGCGGTTAATTTTCTCTAAATACATATTTGCATTGGAGATGCTCTAAAAGACTAACTGATGAGTGATGACAATTATTAGTTTTGTATATATAAAGAGTCACAAAGCTACAAATTTGGTACCTATTTTCTGGCTTTTTGAATTCAAAGAGACAGCTGGAAAAAAAGATTCTCTTTTTTTTTTTAGGGGGAATTGCACAAACATCCCATGAGGTTTGATAAAATTGTACGAATATGGCAGTTTTGGCCATATACACATAAACTTCCCTTAACATTTGAATATTGTTACACAAACATCTCCTACTGTTAGATGGATCCGTTAATCAATGGTCAAAACAGTAAAAAGTTTAAAATACCCTTTATTTTTATTTTAAATAAACTAAAAAAATTAAAAAAGTGAGATGAAAAAAAATAAGATTTTTTTTTTTGGAAAACATGAATGTATTTTAAATCTGAAACCTGGAAAAAAAAAATCCATCTTTACAAATTTAAAAAAAAAAGGCTTTTTAAACAATTTAATAATAAATAAATTTTAAATTTTAAATTTATTTAAAATCAAGAGGGGATTGCACAAACTTTTTTTTTTTTTTTTTTAAGTTACATTCATGTTTTCTAAAAGATTTTTAAATATTTTTTTAATCTTATTTTTAAATTTTTTTAGTTTATTTAAAATTAAAATATAGGGTATTTTAGACTTTTTACACATTTGATCATTGACTAATGGATCCATCTAATGGTAGGGGATGTTTGTGCAACAATTTTCAAATGTTAAGGGAAGTTTGTGCATATATGGTCAAAACTGTCATATTCGTGCAATTTTATCAAACCTCAAGGGTGTTTGTGCAATTCCCCCTTTTTTATAAAGAGAATATCAATCGTTACAACAATACAACCTTATTATAAGCAGTGAAGGATCATCCACTACATCCAAGATTCAAACCATTTTTTTTTTTTTTTTCTCTACTTTGTTTTAGATATTAAACGTACTTTCTTTTTCTACTGTTACAATGGCCAATGAGTTTGTAATGAATGATGGGAAAACCATAAAGACTGTAATCATCGATAAATATGACTCGACGGTGACTGATAATCGTTGGAATCTGTTTTTGCAAGAGTGTGAATCGATTATTGGTTTCGACACGGAGTGGTCATATGTGTCCGCCGGTAAAGAAGATAAAATGGAAACACGAATCGTCCTACTCAGGTTCTGCAGTGAGACTTGTTGTTTGATAGTGAAGCTTACAGACGATCACAGAGTGCTTGAAAAGCTTGGGAGTTTTCTTTGTAGCAAGGGCATTGTCTTTGCTGGTTTTCATATACAAAAAGACCTTGACAAGCTGCAAAAAATGTACGGTTTTGAAGTACGAAGCTTCGTGGATTTAAACCAAGTTGCTGCCAAATTAAACAACGAGCCGAGCCTCAGTGTATACGGTGTCAGGAAGTTAGTCACATATTTCTTGCACGTGCATTTAAGTAAGCCAGTACGTTTTAGTACTGGAACACAGGTCGATAATGCAGCTGCTGATCTTGAAGAGGCTTATTTTGCCTACAAGATTGCAGAACTATTTTTACGATGATCCTGAAGATGCTTATGTAGCTTGCTCAGTTGCTCGTTTGTTTTTTGTTTGCTTCTGCTTTTGGGTTTTCTGTTGTTGGCTTTTGGCTTTAGGTCGCGGTCAACCCGCTGTGGCTTTGTGTTTCTTTGGTTTTTTGAGGCCTTGTCTGGGCTTCTGAATAAAGTTTGCAGTTTAAAAAAATTAAAAAAAATTAAAAAAAATTAAATAGTGTTTTTAGAGCAAAATTATGCTTAAAAATTTAAGTTTTGTTTCGGTTTGTCATTTGTGTTTAATTTGCGTGTAATATTTTGGTTTTTTACTTGTTTTTTCATTTTCTATTATTTTCACAATTTATGATTTGATATGTTGTAGTTTATGTTTTATGAACGTTGTTATTGATATCTGTTAGTATTCGGTAATTCGTAATTCTTACTTTATAGAATGTGCAGCACCGACTTCAACAATATCTGTTAATCTTCTTCTTATCAATTGTTGATCTTATGTATAATAAATATTTATAGAAAATTAATATTCAGTAAGAGATAATTAGTAGTACACAATCACATTATAATTAACTTGGGCATATGATGTGATTACATGTTTTTTTTAACCATCTTGTTTGTTTTTCCAATCAACTAGAGTTTGGCTTTTATCTGAATTGAAAAACAGTAAACTAAACTTTTCATTTATTCCAAAAGTGTGGTGTTGAAATTAACCTATTCCCCATTTTTCCCATAACGAAATAGAGAACACACATATTTGCCTTCCTCAATGAAAAGGCTTTACTTTTTCAACAGCAACTCTCCATCACACCAAGAAACACAACTGATGGTTAGCAACTAAAACCCAGATATGATTTGGTATGGTGTATTTCTGTTATTGTCAAATTAATTCAAAGCGTCTTTTTGAGTAATGTTTAGTTGAGAATCAAATTATAATTTTTCAAGCTTTAATTTCAGTTTATTTATTTGTTAAAAAAAAAAAAATTCAGTTTATCATAATTTCTTTTAAGGCTAAAGTTTCGGGATTTGATTTTAATTTCAGTTTATTTATTTATTTATTTTTATTGAAAAAGAAGAAGTACTTTATAAAACGGAGAACAAAAACGATTACATTGGGAAATCACCAAGGACACACCTCTCCACACACGAAGGGAAAGATTCCATCCAAAAAAGGTCCTTTGTTAAATTCAAAGCCAATTTTGAAGAGCATAGGCAACACTATTTGCATTTATAGGAACGAAACTAACAGAGCCAACAGCACCACAATGAAGGCGGCACACAATGTCGTCAATAACCAAATCAATATCAGCATTGTTAGAAATACCTGAGTTCACCATGTTAACAATTGTTAGCGCATCAGACTCAATTACCGCTGCAACCAATCTAGTGTCAACAGCTAACACCATACCTCTAAACTTGTGGCGAAAAACAAGCCTCCATCCTTTGCAAACTAGATGCCACCACCGAACCAAGATGATCTCTAACAACCAAGCCGACCCCAATACCTGTCCGAATTAATTTTATACACACCCACACTTGGAGGTTGCCAACGAACCACACAAGGCTCGGGTCTATCACACTCGTCATGCGTTGTGTTTGCTGCCTGGAATTCTACCAAGAAGACTCTACACCAAGCCACCACCTCACTACAAGTATTCCTCCACAAGTCTTGCATAATCCGATTTCTAATGAACCAATTACGCCACAAAATAACACTAAGGGGAGAAATAGCATCATCCTCTAACTTGCTAAGGCATGTAAAGTAAAAGTCTTCGAAATCCACACCATTCTCCCATCTCATACATGTTAGGAGGCCGAAATCTTTTCTTACAGCCTTCGGGCCCTAACACTCCCATAAAGCAACACGCAACTTCACGTGTTGTTAAAAAGTAAGCATTTAGCAACACGCAACTTCATGTGTTGTTAAATTACTGGGATTCGGCAACACACATCTTTGCGAGTTGTTAGAAAGCTAGTATTTAGCAACACACATCTTCGCGTGTTGTTAAAAAGTTAGTATTTAGAAACACACGGCTTCGAAAGTTGTTAAAACTTTAGGATTTAACAACGCACATCTTCGCATGTTGTTAAAAGTCATGTATTCCGCAACATGCTATTATTGTATGTTGTCGTAGAGATATCTTTAGCAACATACATTTTTGTATGTTGGTGTAGAGATATTATTAATATCATATGTTTTTGTATGTTGTTGTAGATATATCTTTAGCAACATGCATTTTTTTTGTATGTTGTTGTAGAGTGACAATTAACAACATACATTTTTTGTATATTGTGGTAGAGATAACATTAGCAATTTACAATTGTATGTTATCAAAAGTCTAATTTTTTTTTAAAAAACTAAATCCACTGGTTTTTTAATAACATTTTATCCGCATTAACAAAGGTCTATTAAATTATTAAATTTATTTAAACGTTAATTTTTTTTTTTTTTTAAAAAAAAGGGCGTTGTTATCACCTATAAAATTATTTTCTACAATAATTTAATCTGACTACTTTAATTTAAAAATTAGAAATTCATTTATAAATAGAAAATTATGTGTATATTAACAATATATAGAAGGGGGAATTGCACAAACATCCCTCGAGATTTGATGAAATTGCACAGATATGGCAGTTTTGGCCATATATACACAAACTTCCCTCAACATTTCAAAATTGTTGCACAAACATCCCCTGCCGTTAGATAAATCCGTTAGTCAATGGTCAAAAGTGTAAAAAGTCTAAAATACCCTTTATTTTTATTTTAAATAAACTAAAAAATTAAAAAATAAGATAAAAAATATTTAAAAAAAAATATTTTTGATAACATGAATGTATCTTAAATATGAAACCTGGAAAAAAAAAATCATCTTTACAAATTAAAAAAATAGTTTTTTTTAAACAATTTAATAACAAATAAATTTTAAATTTATTTAAAATCAAGGGTGAATTGCACAAACAATTTTTTTTTTTTTTTTTTTTAAGATGAATTTTTTTTCCAACTTTCTGATTTAAGATACATTCATATTTTCTAAAAGATTTTTAAAAAATTTTTTACCTTATTTTTAATTTTTAATAATGTTTAAAATAAAAATATAGGGTATTTTGGACTTTTTACACATTTGACCATTGACTAACGGATCCATTTAACGGTAGGGGATGTTTGTGCAACAATTTTCAAATGTTAAGGGAAGTTTGTGCATATATGGTCAAAACTGCCATATTCGTACAATTTTATCAAACCTCAGGGGATGTTTGTGCAATTCCCCCTATATAGAAAGATATATAGCAATAACTAAATTATTATATTATAATTTATTATTTTGATTTTTTGGATCTTTAAATATATTTAATCTCATGTATTCTTGTTCATTGCAGAATATATATAAACATTTAGGGAGTCATGAAATTAGAAGCTGAACATTCTATTTTGATAGTGTTGTATGTGTCTTGTTATTGCCAACAAATGTTTGTGCATTGATGTAAGTCACTTTCACAACACACATTTTTTGCGTATTGTAGTTAGTGACTTTTAACAACATGCATTTTTATTAAGTTGTCAAAAGTCTTATTTTTTATTTATTTATTATTATTATTAACATTCTTTTCTTATTGAAAAATGTTTTCTAAATTATTAAATTTATTTAAATATTAATTTTTAAAAATAACGGTGTTGCTATCCCTCGTAAAATTATTTTCTACACAAATTTAAGCTGGCAACTTTTTAAAATTAGAACAATATGTATCCAAAAATATTACCGGAAAAATAATGCTAGAATGCACACAAAAAAAAAAAAAAAAAAAAAAATTGTTCAAATGATGAGGCATGTGAGATGCCAAGATTCTGAAAATCATGAAATTATAGTGTGAGTGATATGATCTTTCTATTTTTTGAAGTATTACAAAAATTCGGAGTTTTTTTTTTTAAGAAGTGGAAGAACTCGAACCCACAACCTCGTAATACAAGTGTGAGAGGCATATCATTGGACCATTTTCATCTCATCGAGTGTATGATATAATATCGAAAACTCATATGTCATATCTTTTGGACATGATTTTGAATAAATATTTTTGATAGTCTAGCATCACTCATTACCAGAATGAGTTTAAATTTTAAAGTAATAAAAATATTAAGTTGTTAAATAAAATATTAATTAAAAAAATTAATAAAAATTTAATAACATATATAAGTTATATATAATTAAGTTTATAATAATAACAAAGTCAAGCTTGCATCAAAATGGTAAGGCATCCACTCTCATTTATCAAGACCATAGTTCAATACTTCTCCTATACAAAGTTAAATGTGTCATTATCAATTGGGCCATAGGTCCAATAGTAGTTGGTAGGTGCATGAGGCGAGCCAAGTAGTTGAGCCCAGTAGTTGGTGGGGTGTATGAGGCAAGCCAATTTTTTTTTTTTTTTTCATAGGCTACGACAACGCACAGTGCGTATTGTTGTAACTGTTTAAGGCAAGACATAATGCGTGTTGCTGTAAATGTTTAAGACAACATTTACGAACAAAGCCAACGCATGTTGTCTTTTATTTACCACAACTCACTCAGTGAGTTGTCTTAAATGTTTAAGACAATGTCTAACGTGTGTTGTCTTTTATCTATCGCAACGCACATATTATGTTGTCGTTGTGCTAAGACAACTCACGCTACACGTTGCGAAAAGCTTTTGGACTTTTGGCAACAGGCGCATCAACAACATACAGTCGCACGTTGCGAAAGGTTTCAACAACATATTTTGCGTGTTGCCGTAGACCAAATTTCTTGTTGTGCTTGTAGACACCACCTTAAAACCAAAAGGCCTAGGGATCCAGCGATCATCATATATTGATATTGAAGAACTGGTTCCCACCCGCTAACGAGTCCCTTTCTTGAGCAATTCTTATTGGGGATAATGCCCTAAGAACACATGTTGTTAATCTTCATGCTGAATTAATAATTAGATTGACATTCTATTATATATTTGTGTGCATTTAATGTTATTAATATTATATTAATAACATAAAATTCCATGGTTATTAAATGTAATATTAAACATAGTGTATAAGTCGTTATATACATGAGGATTATGTTTAATATAATAATCTTAATTGTCTGTAATTGATAATTAAAGTTTGGATCTTTAATTAATTAAAATTACTAGTACGGTTCATTCCCATTAAGAATGGAATAGTTTTATCCGAGCTGTTGATGTGGTGACATTAGAATGAAGGTACTTTGTATAATAAGATTACACAAGATGTGGACACGATAAATTGAAATCTTTAATAATTTCCATCTTAAAACAAAGTATTCTCATTTATCAAATAGATGGTCATATATGGAACGATCTTAATCCTGAGTATTTAACATACTCCTACTTATAGAGTTGTGTCTTTTGACTTACTCGGTATGGTTTGCTCATATTGCCAAACCTAAAACCTTGTATCTTGGAGACATGATAATATACTTAGCTGGGAATGATAATATATAAGATGGAATCCATTCCTTCTTAATTGAAGTAGGCAAACAGTTCTCTTGAGTAAATGATTCGGGTCTTGAACGATAGAGCGCTCAATTTATGATAAGATCATAAATAATTGTTCATTAGAGAATCATGGGCACTCAAGGATAAAGATGTAATTGAGAGGTCAACGGATTTGAACCTAGCTCATATTACGAACTATTTATAGAGGATTGATCTATATGTAATGATTATATCAATGGACTGTTCGATTCCTATTCGAGTAATTAATTCTATAGTGACAAGAGTGCAGTTCCAGTTTTTTAGTGGAATAAATCTAGAATTAATAAATCTAATATTTAATTAAAGAGTTTAAATAAATATTAAAGATTTATTGGAGCTTGAAATTATAGGTCCATGTGTCCCCATACCATCTCTATAACACTATATTGAACATTAAGGTATACTGAGGCTTAGCGATTAATTTGGAATTAATCATCTATACATAAAGAAGTTTATGTATTGTTTTATTAATTAAATAATGTTTGATTATTTAATTATATATATATATATTAAATAATATTTTGATTATTTAATCATATATATAATACAATAAGTTGATTATTTTATTATATATATTATAATTTGATTTTTTAAATAAGTAAATATATATATGATATTGATTATTTTAATATATATATATATATATATATATATATATATATATTTAGGGTGGAAAATCGGTGGCTTTAATTATTGTTATCAATAGTTAAGAAATGGGGTGGGTTTTATTATTGTTATTAATAGTCAAAAATTGGAGTGGACGGCAAGGCAAGCAATTAGTCTTCTTGTTTTTCAACTTGTGCAATTTTTTTTTTCTTCATTGCATTAATAACTAGGTTGAAAAGCAAGCTCCTATTTTATACTTCTTTTTACCACCCACCCTAGGATAATTATTGTTAACAAAAACCTCACCACCCAAGACATTGCTCTTTCTCTTAATATTAAGAGACACACCCAAAAAGAGTTTAAAAAAAAAAAAAAAAAAGATTTTTGGTTTTGAAAAACAAAAGATAGATGAATACTACAAAAAAAAGGCCTATCAGTGACGAACTATTTCCGACGGCGCTAACTGCCGTCGGTAATAGTACCTTTTCTGACGGCCATATCAGTGCCGTCGGAAATGAGTAAAAATCTAATACGACATTTTCGACGGCCAAATGACCGTCGGAAATAGTCTTTGTGCCGTCAATGTTGTTCCCATTTCCAACGGCATAAAAAGTGCCGTCGGAAATAGTCTTTGTTCCGTTGGAAATGAGGAAAAAGTAATCCAACATTTCCGACGGTAAATGGTCTTTTCCGTCGGCATTTAGCCGTCGGAAAAGATTAATTTTTTTTTTTTTGGAAAAGATTAAAAATTTTTTTAAGTGTCAAAAACGTATTTTTATATAAAGTTTCTGCAAATAATTTGTATAAATAAAAATTTTATGATTTATTTTTTCTTGAAAAATAAAAAGTTAGATAAAATAATCATATAAACTCTATTTCGTAGTAAGCATTTAATACACCTGATTTTCCCTAAATTGCTATCTAGACAATGACATATATGTGTAAAAATCAGGAGTGAACACTTTGATGCAACAGAAATACACAAAACATTTGTCAGGGTTATGATGCAGGGATTTGTGAGATATTGACATCATTCTTTAGGAACTCCCTCTTATTATAAGCAATTTTATCTTGAGAAATTGCCCGATGGCAAAATATCGCCAGTCAACTATCTAGAAAGTCACGTAGGGATGTCAAGGAACATTACGACGCCCTCGTACATGACATCTACAAGATTGATTTGGGTTGTGTCAAGTTGCCGAGTTATGCCGATGACTTGTGGGACTTTTTGTGCCATCGGAAATAAATAAATAAATAAATAAATAAATAACAGTACTGCATTTCCGACTGCTTTTGGGCCTTCAAAAATAGTCAAATAAGCCATCAATATTACTCACTTTTCTAACAACATAAAAAGTATCATCGGAAATGCTAAAATTTAATTCGAATTACTTTATGGAAACATCTTACTAAATTAACTAAATATAAAATATAGTGAAATTATTAGTAATCACAAGAACATTTAGTTATTTTTAATTATGTTTAGTGACACTATATCAGATTTTTTAAAACAAACTCTAATAATTTCAATAAAATATTATTTTAAAAAACAATTTCTCAATAGTTATATTTAAATAGTATACAAAAAAATATATTTAATTAGATATTATACAAAAATATCAATAGCTTATATATAAATAGTATGCAAATTAAAACATATCAGATATAAAGTTATAGCAAAATGGTAAGGGTAATCTTTATTGTCATTCAAGTCAAGGGTTCGAACCCCATGAGTTTCATGGATTTAATGTTGCTAGGTGATGTGGTGCGTGTCGGGTGAGGTGGCGCCTGTCAAGTTGAGACGCACCATTTTTTTTAATTTTTTATAATTCAACTATTTCCGACAGCAATAAGCCGTCGGAAATAGTGGTAAAGCCGTCGAAAATGCAAGTAATTTTGACCACCCTTAATTACTATTACCGACGGCTTTTTTATCTTTTCCGACTGCCATAGCCGTCGGAAATGGTAGTATTTGTGACGGCTCGTCGGTAAATGGTTTTTTCTGACAATCGTATTTGTGACGGCCTCCGATAGCCTTTTCCCGTAGGAAAAGCGTATTTCCAACGGGAAATGATCTTTTCCAACGGCATTTAGCCGTCGGAAAAGACCATTTTTTTTGTAGTGGAAAGAATAACAAGAAGGGTTCTTGTTTTTACACAAGAGAGAGAGGAACAAAAGAAAGGTTCTTTGGTTTTCATTTATAAGAGAGAAATACACCACTCCAAGAAAGTTTTTTGTTTTGTGTCCTTGTCATTTTTCTTACTCGAGAGATTCAGAGAAAAGAAAAATAGATAAATATTTTTGAATATTAAGCCTCTAAAGAATATTGTGAGATAGTCTCTCAATATTTTTCTTGTTGTCTCAAGTGTTGAGTACACAACAAGTACTGAAATTCGAGAATCGAATTTTTCTATTTAAAACCGAGACGCCCACTCGTCAGTTCTTTGGTGTTGGAGATTTGGTGTGTGAAACAAATTATATGGTGTGTATAATATTAATCTAGATGGGGGATGAATAGATTTTATCAATTATTACCCAATTTTTGCGTTTAGTCAATTTTACGAAAATTCCCCAACTAGACAATATAAACAACAAGTGTAATATGGTGCGGAAATTAAATAACACTTGATATTTACGTGGAAGGGAAAAACCACGGGTTGGTAAATGCGCCACACTCGAACCTCGAATCCACTAATTGTGATAGCGTATACAACCTAATCCCGGTTTGACGGCCTAATCCCGGCCAATATCCCGCTACCACTACCCGCAAGCCTATAAAAGTGGACCTAGTCCAATTTGCTCATGTGACCACCTAATCCCGGTCTATCACACAAGACTTACTTCTCCGAAGAGATCAACACCCTAAGTGAATATGCAATGATATCCAAATATGCAATATAGAGCTAGGGTACTCTAGATGCTTATCTAGGATTATATGATGACAATAAAATTAATCATAGATATGAAAATAGCTATATGTCATGGCATACAACTTTAGCTAAGTAAAGGATAACCAATCCTAGATACAAAGCTATCACAAATAACCCACAAACATTCAAATGATTAACTAGTTGATTAAAAAACAATCTATCAACCTAGTTATCAATAAATCACACAAGAATGTTTATGGCATAGCTTTTAGGCAATAATGAACTAATCAATTAAGCTATCAAAATAATCTCAATCATATAATGAGATTAATTAGCCAGATATAAAATAGGCATGAAAACCTAGCTAACATAAATAACCCAATCAACACATAATCTCAATCAAGTATGTAGAAATTACTCAAAGAACATACAAGTGATAAAAGAGATAAATTGATAAGTAAAAACACTAAGATTAGATGAAATTAGTGTTTAACAAATCATACCATGTGTGTTGAAGAAGATCCATGCATTAGCACATACTAGATGAACCTAGATGATGCCTAGATGATGATTTGTGCATGTAAGAATGGGTTTAGAGAGATAAAGATGTAATCTTTAAGCTTTTTCTCTTAAGTCTCTCTTTCTCTCTCAAGAATATGGAGCCTCTCTCTCTCTCTAGGGTTTGATTTTGTCGCTTTGCTCTCAAAATGATGAGAAAGATATGTATTTATAATGCCCAAATGAAACTACATCGTTTTGGAAGAAATGGAAAAATTATGGGCATTTTCGCGGTACTCGCGTCAGTGTAGTGACTCAAGATTCGAGCGCTACGAAACATGACCAAACGACATCGAAACCTTTTGTATGATATATCGTTGGGAAGGTATGGATGTCTACTTTCTATTTGTTTTTACAGAATTACATTTTGATGTCTGTAAAAAGAGTTATAGTCAATTGAGTGACCAAAGGTCAGAAACGGACAATAACAGAGTTGCCTTGTTTTGGTTGTAACTTTTGGCGATTTTAAAACCAATCCAAACGGTCATGAAATATTACGAATAATATACCGTTGGAAAGGTATGGGTGTCTAGTTTGTACAGAAATTTTCAAAACTCATTTTGAAGCTTTGTATAAAAATTTATGGTTACAAGACCATGCAAAGGTCATTTTTGAAAACACTTGAAACATTGAAATCCAATCTTTTGAAACTAGACACCTTACTCCAATCAACCCAACCAAATTTAACACTTATCCAAGAGAACAATGAGACCTTCTCAAGTGGTCAATCATCGCGCTAAGACATACACACCATCATGCAAGCGCGGACGTTTCCGAACATCCTTCACGAAACGAATTATACCACACTTAAAGCTAACATACATGAAGTGCACGTGTGGGTATTGAATGCATCATAATGCCTAACATGTCATGGCATTATCATTGAACAAGATGCACTCAAATCAAACATGCATGAATAAAATTCATGACTTTGCATCCTAATGCCTAAACATATCATGGCATTTCAATAAACTAGATGCAATTAAATAAACATGCATGAAGAGATATTCAACAATTATGAATACACACATATGAAAACACACAACATATAAGTATAAGAAGTATGCATGAGTTGTGAGTGTGTGCAACTATGATCTCTTCAAAGCATGTAAGCACTAGAATTTACCTTTTGTGCTTCTTCACTTGAGGTCTTGAGAGGGCTATTGAACTTTCACCAATTCCTAAGCTACCCTTACAATAAGCCCCACATGTGGTTTGTCCACGAAATAAGCCAATCAATAGATGGGAATCCTTACAGTGTGGAAGAACTTGGTTCGAGGGAATCACAAAGATTCTACGGTGGAGGAACTCGGTTCGAGCGAATCACGGAAAGTCTACAAGGGTAACGATTTATTTCCCTACTAATTATATTAAATATGAGAATCAATATAATCACAATGATCCGGCTAAAACGTTTTTGTTTTTACGAAAAATTTTAAAAACCGGGGCCTCCACCCTTCCGCTGCGTGTATACCGATTCAGGTTCCTGGAACCAACAATTGGTATCAGAGCCACGTTGTGATTTATATTGATTTTAATATTAAAATTGATTCCGGTAGTAGGCACTTTGCATTAAATGTGATTTAATGGTTATTTTTATTCATGTGATGAATGCTAAATAATAATGATTTTTGGTCGTTAATTATATGGTTCCTTTGGATTTTATGTTTTATCGCTTATTCAATTTTTAGATAAAAAAATTGTAAACTCGATGGGGTATAGGACTTTTTGTAAATTGTGAGATTGAAGAAGATGATGTAATCAACATATCGATGAGATTGGATCGCATCCTGGAGGAAAATTACAAGACCAATTTTGTAATTTGATTAATTTTTGGTTTGTAATTTGATTAATTTTTTTTGGGGTTGTAATTTAAATATCCAAAGGAACTCGGCCAAAATTCATTTAGTTTTTATTTTGCTTTTTCATATTATTTTTATGCGATAATTATATAATATGTTCATGCATATAACATGTCATCTTAGTTATTAAGTGCCTACTGGAATCGTCATAACATGACATGCATACATACTCTATTCTAAAACTGTTTTAGAATAGAAAATGTTTTATAATTTGTTATAATTGTTATTATTACATAATATTGGATATTTTGTAATTGAAATGCATCAAGTCAAAATATTGAGTGGGAGATGGTAATATAACGATATTACCCATAGTCTCCACCATTAGTACAACACCGTGAGATTTAAATGGCACCTCGAGATGCTTTGATTTCGTCCCCCTACGGATGGTGTCCATTTGAGTCAATAACAAGGTTGTCTTCCATGCGATATGATTTTTAGATGTATTTCAAAATTGACCTACCCTTTCAAAATTGACCTACCCTGCGGTGGCAATTTTTGAGTTAAGTCGAAAAAAATCTGAAATGGTGGGTTGCACTCAAAAGATGTAATTAAACTTGTTAATTACAATCTTGACCAATTCCAACCGTGGTTATTAAAAGTTGAAAATATGAGATATTTTGATTTAACTTTTATCATTGATATTATTACATATATTAGATATTTTGTAATTAAAATGCGGCAATTCAAAATATTGAGTGGGAGAGGGTAATATGACAATATTACCCATAGTCTCTACCATTAGTACAACACTGTGAGATTTAAATGGCGCCTCGAGACGCTTTGATTTCGTCCTCCCTACGGAGGGTGTCCATTTGAGTCAATAGCAAGGTTGTCTTCCATGCGATAGGATTTTTAGATGTATTTCAAAATTGACCTACCCTACAGTGGCAATTTTTGAGTTAAGTCTGAAAAATCTGAAACTGTAGGTTACACTCAAAAGATATAATTAAGCTTGTTAATTACAATATTCTTGATCAAAGTAAACAGTGGTTAATGAAAGTTGAAAATATGATATATTTTGATTTAACTTTTATTGATTGAGAAAGTCTCAATTCAATTGTCCAATGTGTGACCTATCCTACGACGACACGTTATTTGTGAAAATTGAATTATCGTGGTAAATGAGTAAATAATTTTTCTGTATTTTTTACATGCACTATGCATCATATTTACATTACCAAAGTTTATATATGTGATATATATGTATTGTGCACACATATTAAGTATGAATGATTGTTATTTAATTTCAGCAAACCAAACATGTCCAACCTAATAATCAAGATACTCGCTACTGAAACTTTGACCGGTGAAAATTTTGTCAAATGGAAAAGTAACATGAACATCGTGCTTGTATGTGAAAACTTCAAGTTCGTCATGACGGAGGAATGTCCTCCACACCCTCACGCCAAGTCATCAGCAAATGTTGCTGAGGCATATGATCATTAGCAAAATGCCAACAACAAAGCCCGCTGCTACCTGTTAGCAGGCATGTCTTATGTGCTTATATGTAAGCATGAAACAGTTGAAACCGTAAAAAGGATTATGGACTCCTTACAGGTAATGTTTGGGCGCCCTTCTGAACTGTCTCGTCATGAGGCTGTAAAGGCACTTATGAATGCCATAATGAAAAAGGTACTTCAGTCCGCGAGCATACGCTCAAAATGATTGAACACATTAATGAGGCGAAAATACATGGCGCCAATATCGACGAAGCCACACAGGTGGAGATGATTTTAGAAACACTATCCCCTAACTTCCTTCAATTTAAAAGCAACTATTTCATGAATAAATTGAAGTACAACATGACTCAATTGCTTAATGAGCTTCAAACCTTCGAACCCATTTCAAATGAAAAAAGAGGTGAGGCAAATGTTGCCGAAGCTACAACTTCCTCTTCTGGAAAGTCCAACAAGAGGAAGAATAAGAATAAAGGAAGTAGCAAGTTGAAAAATAAAAAGGGCAATTTCAAGGCTAAGAAAAACAACAACAATGACAACAACAAAGCAAAGAGCTCTGACAAAAAGGCCAAAGGAAAATGTTTCCACTGTGGTATAGATGGTCACTGGAAGAGGAACTGTAAAAAGTACCTTGAAGAGCTCAAGATCAAAAAGAAAGGTAAATCAGATTTACTTGTCCTAGAAGCTTGTTTAGTTGAAAATGATATGTCTTCCTGGATAGTTGATTCAGGTGCAACTAACCATTTTTGTTGTTCTATGCAGATGTTTGATTCTGCAACATAACTAGCTGATGGGGACTACACGATGAGAGTGGGTAATGGGGCTATGGTGTCAGCTAAAGCAGTGGGAGAAATGCGACTTCTCTTTAATAATAAATTTCTTGTTTTGAACAATGTTTGTT
Source organism: Acer saccharum (assembly GCA_030490815.1). Lineage (NCBI taxonomy): Eukaryota > Viridiplantae > Streptophyta > Magnoliopsida > Sapindales > Sapindaceae > Acer > Acer saccharum. Next base: position 50,641,874 of record CM059867.1, read on the forward strand.
ATATTCCCGATTTTAGAAGAAATTTGATTTCTGTTTCAAGACTGGATGAACAATTATTTAAGGTTTCTTTTAATGATGAAGTTGTTATTATTTCTAGAAAGGGTTTAAATATTTGTTCTGGAATTTTGGACAACGGTCTCTATTTTTTAAGACCAACCTTTAACACACTACTTAACACTGAAATGTTCAAAGTCGAACAACCAAAGTCTTAAAAGCAAAAGATTTCTCCTGATGATAACACATACCTATGGCATCTTAGACTATGTCATATAAACCTAAATAGGATTGAAAGACTGGTAAAGGAAGGTCATTTACGAGAGCTAAAAGTTGGCACTCTTCCGGTATGTGAATCTTGTTTAGAAGGTAAAATGATCAAACGATCTTTTTCGGCAAAAGGTCAAAGAGCCAAAGAACCTCTTGAATTGATACATTCTGACGTGTGCGGTCCGATTAATGTACAAGCAAGAGAAGGTTATGAATATTTTGTCACATTCATTGACGACTATTCTAGATATGGTTATATTTATTTAATGCAAAGGAAATCTAAAACTTTTGGAAAGTTTAAGGAATTCCAAGCAGAGGCTGAAAAGCAATTAAATAAATCGATTAAAACTCTTTGATCAAATTGAGGAGGTGAATACCTTGATAGTGAATTCTGTTGGTTTCGGGAACCGGAATCGGTATCTGCGCAGTGGAAGGGTGGCGGGCCCGGTTTTTTAAAAATTTTCTATAAAACCAAAACCATTTTAGCCGGATCGTTGTAATTATATTTATTCTAATATTTAATATAAATAGTAGGGAAAGAAATTGTTACCCTCATAGAGTTTTCGTAATTCCCTCAAATTGATTTCTTCCAACGTAGAATCTTCATGATTCCCTCGAACCAAGTTCTTCCACACCAAATCTCCAACACAAAAGAACCGATGGGTGGGCGTCTCGGTATTAAGCAGAAAAATTCGACTCTCGAATTTCTGTTTTTATTGTGTACTCATGACATGAGACAACAACATAAATATTGAGAGACTCTCTCACAATATTTTGTGGAGGCTTAGTATTTAAAAATATATATATATATTTTCTTTATGACACTCGTGTAGGAAAAACAAAGAGAGATTATAAAAAAAAAAAAAAAAAACTTATTTTCTTTTCTCTCCTTTTCTCTCGTTCATCTCTATGTATTTATGTAAAACCAAAAACCAAGAACTCTTCTTGTGTAAGAGAAAACAAGAACACGTCTTGTGTTTAGAAGAAACAATTTTTCTTCTTTCTCTCGTGTAAACAAAAATCAAGAACTCTTCTTGAAAACCAAGAACACTAAACAAGAACTCTTCTTTGAATTGTGTATATCTCTCTTGTATAAGAATACCAAAACGAAGAACTCTTCTTCATGTTTTTCTTCTCACCATCACTCTCGTGTAAAAGAAAGCCAAGAACATTTCTTGATGTTCTATCTTCTTTTGTTTCTTGTCTGCGTAGAAAAATCAAGAAGATAGATTCTACTTTGGTGAGAGAGAGTTAAGGTTAGTTCTCCTGAGAGAGAGAGCCAAACTGTTTGTTATATATATATATACAGTCTTTCTATTATCAGTTCGAACTGACAAAAATTATATCAGTTCCTTGTATATGGGCCACTGGATTTAAATACTTTGACTGATAAGTGCATACAGCCAAGTCAAAGTATTTAAATCCAGTGGCCCACATGCAAGGAACTGATATAACTTTTGTCAGTTCGAACTGATAATAGAATTTCTGTATATATATATATATATATATATATTAACAATTAAAAACAAAACAAAGACTTAAGTGATGTTATGAATATTATTGAATATGGGCAGCATTTGGGTGGCAGAACCAAGAAGCATGTGTTAGGAAAATTATTGATGCTTTTCAATGTAAAAGCAAGAACAAAAAACATGGTGGTTGTGCGGAGCACAAAGTCACCACCAACCCACTAGTAATTTAATGCTTGATAAAAAAGTCCATTCATAAAGAAATTATAAATAATATATAATAAATTAAAATAATCAAATTATTATTATATAATAATATATATATATATATATATATAATTAAATAATCACACTGTAAGGATTCTCGTATCTTGATTGGCTTATTTCGTGGACAAATCATGTGTTGGAGATTGTATGTAAGGGTAGCTTAAGTGATTCATTATCAAGCTCAAGACACTTTCAAGTCCTCAAGGTTGTTAAGCACTCCAAAGGTATACTTCTAGTGCTTAACTTTCGTTGAAGAGATTTAGATTGCACACACACACTTAGCATACTTGCATTTGTGTGCATACTCTTCACATGTCACATTTCACACTAGCACTTTGATTGAAATATCTTGTTATGTATTTATGTGTCTTATAATTCGTTTCTCGACATTGTTCGGAAACGTCCGCGTTTGCACCAATAAGTGCTTGGTTTAGTGTGAAGACCGCCTATAGAGAATGCCCTTGGCTTCTCTTTGATTTCACCACTTATGGTGAATCGACGGTTGTGATCGGCGGCTTGGTCGCCGAATGAAACCGCCGTTTGTGTCTAGAAGTGTCTGGAGCAATTCTACGGTTATGATCGACGGCCACGACCGCCGTTCGAAACCGCCGTTCATATCTGGTTGATTTAAATCTCTCGGGTTTGATTCTACGGTTTAATCGGCGGTTTTGAAACCACCGAATGAAACCGCCGTTGATGCTCTGTTCTTCTCGGGCTTAATTCAGCGGTTGTAAACGGTGACCTGGCCGCCGATTGAAACCGTCGATCGGTGCATTTCAGGGGTAAAATTGTCTTTTCACATGCCCTGTTCTTGATGTCTATAAATATCTCACTTTCTCATTATCTGAATAAGTTCTTTTACTCCTTAGAACCCTAAACTTCAAAGAGAGATATTTGAGAGAAAATCAAATCAAGAACTCACCTTTAACCACTCAAATCAAATACTTTTTGCATCAAATTTCATATTGCATCTTCTATGTCTATATAGAATGCATCCATGCATGGGTTTGCATCATCACAACTTGCTTGGTAAGATTTTGAATAACTTCATCTTATTTAGTATTTTTACTATCAAGCCATCTCTTTAAATTACTTGTATGTTTTAGATCATATGCTAAATACAAGAATAGAGAATTGATTGTGATAAATTGATTGAGTGTTGTATTGTGATAGCTAATTAGGTTTTTGCTTAATCTTGATTAGCTAAGCTATTTGACATGTCATTTAGCTCTTGATATCGAGGATTGATTTAATTGTTATATCATCATCCTAGATAAGCATCTAAGGTTCCCTAGCCTTGTTTGTTATTTGAATATTCATACATATTCACATAGGTTGCATTATCTCTTCATTGAGAATTAAGACTTGGGGCTAAGATTGCTTAGGCCTCAAGCAATTGGACTAGAGCCACTTTTAAAGGCCCGCGTGGTAGAAGTGGGGGGTTATTGACCAGAGTGTTAGACGAGGTCTACATAGGTTGTAAACTCCATTTCAATTAGTGGATTTTGAGGTTCGAGTGTGGTGCACTATACAACCCGTGGTTTTTCCCAGTGGTTGGGTTTCCACGTATACATCAAGTGTTATTTAATTTCTGCATCATATTACACTTGTTTGTATTTTTGACTAGTATAGGCATTTTCGTAAAATTGACATGTATGCGAAAATTGGGTAAAACTAGTTAAAATCTATTCACCCCCCCTCTAGATAATTTTGTACACACCGTTAAATTTTTTCTTTCAATTGGTATCAGAGCGGGTTCCTAGATATACTTAGGTGATCCTAGCTCATTTTTGGTGTATTTTGCATTTGTGTGATTTTTGCTCATTCATACATTTTGCATTCATTTCACTTCATTCATTATATACAATGAGTGGATACGGTGGCAACCATGAGGGTGCTTCAAGCACACGACCTCCTCTCCTCACCGGTGTGAATTATGCCTCATGGAAAGGCAAGATGGAAGTATACGTGTGCCAAATCCATGATAGGGCATGGATGGCTATTGAAGATGGGTATGCGCCTCCTAAGATGACTCCCACAGGTGGTGGAGAAGAAGTACTCAAGCCTAAGGCTCAGTGGTCCACTGAAGAGTTTGAGACTTCAAAATGGAATAGGAAAGCATGGCACGCTCTTCTATGTGCAGTGGATGAAAATCAATACAAACTGATTCAAAACACTAGGATAGCCATGGAGGCATGGGATATTCTAGAGGTTGCACACAAAGGAACCGATGTCGTCAAGGATTCCAAGCTATAAGTCCTTCAAACGCAATTCGAGTTGCTTAAGACGGAGGAGGACGAATGCTTCAATGACTTTGAAGTCAAGTTGATGGATATTGTCAATCAAAGCCATCAACTCAGTGATCCTTATTCAGATAGGAGAGTTAAGTAGAAAATTATGAGGTCTCTCCCCGCTACGTTTGAATCAAAAGTGACGGCTTTAGAAGAGAATTATGGATATAATGACATGAAGCCGAGCGAGGTAATTGGAAGACTCCTCGCCTATGAGTATAGGAAAGCTCCTAGTATTACACCTCCTAAAAAGCAAAAAAGGATTGCTTTGAAAACTTCCAAGATTGAGAAGGAGGAAAAAGGTGACTCGGACGAAGACACGACATTGTTGCTTAGAAGATTCAAGAAATTCATCAAGTTCGAGAAGAAAGGCTTTGGATCAAAAGGCCAAGACTTGAAGAAAAAGGCTCCCTTCAAGAGTTTTGAGCCTAGGCAAGAGCATAGTGAAAAGAAAGGGGTCCAATGCTAAGAGTGTGGCGGTATATGACACATCTCACCCGATTATGGGAATTTGAAGAACAAGATGGCAAAAGTGATGGCCGCCACTTGGAGTGAAAGTGATTACTCCGAAGGGGGAGACAAGTCATCAAGTGATGATGAGCTTACCATCAACTACATGGCATTTAGAGCCACTTGTGTAGGAGCTAAAGTTGTTGGTAAGAATGCCTTAACTAGTGATCCCTAGAAGAAAGAGATGAAGAAGTAGCTCTAGAGGAGATAGGTGTAGCTACTCATTGGGACATGACTCTCATTAACTCAAGAGACCAAGGTGAAGGTCTTAATGAGGGAAATGACTCCATAGGTGAGATGGAGAGTGTAGGAGATAACTCAAGTGAAGATGACTCCTCATCTAACTCTACAAATGGAAATGTAGAGAAAATGGATGTTCATGACTTTATAGTCAAGTGTGAAAGTTCATTGAAGAAGAACAATAGAAAACTAAGAATTTTAGAGGAAGAAAATCTAGAGCTTTCAACACACAATGACCACTTAAGTAAACAAGTGGAAACATCCAAGAAGATTGAAGACAAGCTAAGAGATGAGCTAGCTTTGTCTAAGAGGAATGAAGAGGGTTTGAAGAGGGAGCTTGATGAAGCTAAAGAGTCATTGACTAGGATGACATCAAGCACCAAGAAGCTTAACCACATACTTGATGTTGGAAAGAACCCTTGTGACAAGAGAGGTATTGGGTATGAAGATAGCAAGGAGATCTTTACTCCAACCAAGACCGTCTTTGTCAAGAGTTTGGGCATGATAGAAGCATCACCGGTGCACACTCCTAGGAAGAAAATTAATCTAGGACAATGTTCAAGAAGTGCACAAGTGAAGGAAGCTCCAAGGAGACAACCTCAAGCTCAACACATTAGAGTCTCTCAAGTCAACATTCCTCATCAAATGACTCTAAATGGAAATGAACCAAGGAAGCAAGCTAGACCGGTTCAACAACAAAGAAGGATTGAACCCAATCAACCACAAAGTCATGGGAAGGCTCCTATGCATGCACAAGGACATGGTATGATTTCTAAATTCATCCCTACATGTCACTTTTGTGGTATTGATGGTCACATTAGACCAAATTGCTTTCATTTCATTAAATTATGTAGAGTCAAAAGCATGATTGAAAAGAGAATGACAAGAGCTAGAATGCATGTTAATAGGAAAGAAAAAATTCATGTTCATGTTCATGATCATAATATTTCTAGAACTCTTGAACCACTAACCACTAGGAAGAAAAAAGTTATACCTAAGTGGATAAGGAAAAATGAACCCTCCTGCTACGAGACAAACTTGTCTCACATAGGTTCAACCAAGTCAAATGGACTTGGGAGGTCTATAGGACCTCATGACCTTCATTGATGAAGGATGGTGATTGACCCCATATGGGGAACTCAAGCAAAGAGAGCTATTGCAAGTAATATCTTATGCTTCCTTGTTGATTGCTTAAGTAAGCTTGGTTGCACAAATGTATATATGTTTTCTATTCAGTAAGTGTGAACCATGCTTGTTTACAACCCATGTCATATTTATGTTCAAATATGCATTTTTGGACTAGGAGAATTACATAGGAAATATGATTTAAATGACCTATAATTATCTCCATGACATGATGATTCTTTTATAACTTGCTAATGACATATGAAAAGCATGAAATTCAAATGACATGCTCAAATGAAAAAGCATGAATTGATGATTGCAATTTTTAAATGCAAAACTTGTGTGAAAATGCTTATGAGACTCAAAATGAATAAATGATCTTGTATCTGTTCAAAGGAATTTCTAAATGTCTCTCTTTCTTTATTAGTTGAATATGGCTACTATCATACGGTTATCATTCCCGAAAAAATCAAATAGGGTGCAAAGTCGCTCATGCCATGTTTCGCTTATAAAGTTGGATATAGTTGCTCATATATTAAAATCAATGAAATCTCTATATCTTTGCGTTTCTCATGACAATGGTGAAATTGGTTTGAATTCTTATTATAAACCTTTATCATTTGCTTTGCCAAATACCATTGTATTTTGGACTTGAATGCTACATGTCTTGTATGCAAAGCATTTTTGATTCACACATTTTATCAAAATAAATCTCCTTGTCTCTCTCCAATTAATTGAGTTGCATAAAGTGGCTTATATGATTATGCAAGTTTCTAGTATGCTACTATCTCTCTTTGCTAAGTGGCCCGGTTGGGGACTACTCATTTGCCTATATCATGACAAAAAGAGGGAGTAGAATGATGGTAAGGGGAGTGGCAAATTGTGGTAGCAATTGTGCATGTTGGGGAGACAATACTTTGAGGGGGAGCATTGCATTCATTATACATTGCATGATGCTGTACTTAAATTTCTAGAATGCAAATGCTTGTTTATGCTCTCACTTGATTAATCTTACATTTTACTAGTATTGGAAAGTATAGAAACCTTGCTTTCAGGGATTGATTGTTCTACAAGAGATTGAAGACTTCAAGTTTTTTTTATAAAAATATCTCTTTGTAAAGTAGAAAATCATTGTTGACCTGTAGTTTCTATTATGTTGTGAGGAATCAATGTGAGTGGTGGTTTTGTCACGAAATAGCCAAATTGGGAGATTGTAAGGATTCCCATATCTTGATTGGCTTATTTCATGGACAAACCATGTGTTGGGGATTGTATGTAAGGGTAGCTTAAGTGATTCATTTTCAAGCTCAAGACCCTTTCAAGTCCTCAAGGTTGTCAAGCACTCCAAAGGTATACTTCTAGTGCTTAACTTTCGTTGAAGAGATTTAGATTGCACACACACACTTAGCATACTTGCATTTGTGTGCATACTCTTTACATGTCACATTTCACACTAGCACTTTGATTAAAATATCTTGTTGTGTATTTATGTGTCTTATAATTCGTTTCCCGACATTGTTCGGAAACGTCCGCACTTGCACTAATGAGTGCTTGGTTTAGCATGAAGACCGCCTATGGAGAATGCCCTTGGCTTCTCCTTGATTTCACCACTTATGGTGAATCGGTGGTTGTGATCAACGGCCTGGCCGCTGAATGAAACCACCGTTTGTGTCAAGAAGTGTCTGGAGCAATTCTATGGTTACGATCGGTAGCCACGACCGCCGTTCGAAACCGCCGTTCATACCTGGTTGATTTAAATCTCTCGGGTTTGATTCTGCAGTTTAATCGGCGGTTTTAAAACCGCCGAATGAAACCGCCGTTAATGCTCTGTTCTTCTCGGGCTCAATTCAGCGGTTGTGAACGGCGACCTGGCCGTCGATTGAAACCATCGATCGGTGCGTTTCAGGGGCAAAATTGTCTTTTCACATGCCCTGTTCTTGATGTCTATAAATATCTCACTTTCTCATTATCTGAATAAGTTCTTTTACTCCTTAAAACCCTAAAATTTAAAGAGAGATATTTGAGAGAAAATCAAATCAAGAACTCACATTTAACCACTCAAATCAAATCCTTTTTGCATCAAATTTCATATTGCATCTTCTATATCTATATAGAATGCATCCATGCATGGGTTTGACCAGAGTGTTAGACGAGGTCTACATAGGTTGTAAACTCCATTTCAATTAGTGGATTTCGAGGTTCGAGTGTGGCGCACTATACAGCCCGTGGTTTTTCCCAGTGGTTGGGTTTCCAGGTATACATCAAGTGTTATTTAATTATCGCATCATATTACACTTGTTTGTATTTTTGACTAGTAGAGGCATTTTCGTAAAATTGACATGTATGCGAAAATTGGGTAAAACTAGTTAAAATCTATTCAAAACCCCCCCGCCGCCCCGCCCCCCCCCCCCCCCCCCCCCCCCCCCCCCCCCCCCCCCCCTCTAGATAATTTTGTACACACCGTTAAATTTGTTCTTTCACACACATTATTTAATAAATAAAACAATACATAAACTTCTTTATGTATTGATGATTAATTCCTAATTAATCACTAAACCTCAGTATACCTTAATGTCCAATACAATGTTATAGAGATGGTATGAGGACACATGGACCTATAATTTCAAGCTCCAATAAATCTTTAATATTTAATTAAACTCTTTAATTAAATATTAGATTTATTAATTCCAGATTTATTCCACTAAAAAACTGGAACTACACTCTTGTCATTATAGAATTAATTAATCGAATAGGAATCGACCAGTCCATTGATATAATCATTACATATAGATCAATCCTCCATAAATAGTTCATAATATGAGCTAGGTTCAAATCTGTTGACCTCTCAATTACGTATTTATCCTTGAGTGCCCGTGATTCTCTAACGAACAATTATTTATGATCTTATCATAAATTGAGTGCTCTATTGTTCAAGACCCGAATTATTTACTCAAGAGAACTGTTTGTCTGCTTCAATTAAGAAGGAATGGATTCCATCTTGTATATTATCATTCTCAGCTAAGTATATCATCATGTCTCCAAGATACAAGGTTTTTAGGTTTGGCAATTAGAGCAAACCATACCGAGTAAGTCAAAAGACATAACTCTATAAGTAGGAGTCTGTTAAATACTCAGGATTAAGATCGTTCCATATATGACCATCTGATTGATAAAAAAAAATACTTTATTTCAAGACAGAGATTATTAAAGATTTCAATTTATCGTGTCCACGTCTTGTATAATCTTATTATACAAAGTACCTTCATTCTAATGTCACTACATCAACAGTTCGAATAAAACTGTTCCATTCTTAACAGGAATGAACCGTACTAGTAATTTTAATTAATTAAAGATCCCAACTTTAATTATCAATTACAGACAATTAAGATTATTATATTAAACATAATCCTCATATATATAACAACTTATATACTATGTTTAATATTACATTTAATAATCTTGGAATTTTATGTATTAATAACATTAAATGTACACAAATATATAATAAAATGTCAATCTAATTATTAATTCAGCAAGAAGATTAACAACATATGTTCTTAAGGCACTTTTCCTAACAAATTCTTGGATCATTTAATCGAACATGAGATTTTGTCCCAACTGATTGCACCTGGGACACCATAACAAAATGGTGTCGCAGAAAGGAGAAATAGAACATTGCTTGATATGGTGAGATCCATGTTGAGTTACTCATCATTACCCATGTCGTTCTGGGGATATGAACTTCAGACTTCTGTATACATACTTAATTTAGTTTCATCTTACTCTATACCTAAGACACCTCTAGAATTGTGGAATGGTAGCAAAGTTAGTTTGCGACACATTCGCATATAGGGGTGTCCTGCACACATACTTAAAGGTAAGACTGGGAAGTTGGAACCTCGATCTGAAGTATGCATATTTGTAGGATATCCAAAGGGAACGAGAGGAGGTTTGTTTTATAGTTCTCAAGATAATAAAGTATTTATATCGACAAATGCAACTTTTCTTGAAAATAACTATATGACAGACTTCAAACCTCGTAGTAAAGTTATACTTGAGAAGTTACTTTTTGATGAGGTCAGACCAACATTGACAACTGTTGTTAAAAGAAAAAAATGAGAAGACCACAATTCAAAATCATAATGATTTACCACCTCGTCGTAGTGGGAGGGTTATGAGACAACCTACTCACTATGGACAAATCGGGAAAGCACAAGTTGCGATTTCTGATCTTGGTAAAGATGATCCATTGACATATCGATGTGCAATGGAAGATTCTGATAAAGAGAATTGGCAACAAGCAATGAATCTCGAGATGGAGTTAATGTACTCTGAAACAAATATTGCACGGTGTGTATAAAACTATCTAGAGGGGGGTGAATAGATTTTGAACGTATTACCCAATTTTTCGTGTGAAGTCAATATTATGAAATTACCCCTAACTAGATAAAGCAATAAATTAAGTATAAAATACAGAAATAAAATAACATTTGATTTTTTACGTGGAAACCCTCACGAGAAAAACTACGGGCTAATAAGTGAGCCACACCCGAATCTCGAATCCACTAAGTGATGAAAATTACAACCTAATCCCGAAAGTAATCACACACCTACCTAATCCCGGTATGAGTGAACCTAGTTCGAATGCTTGCGATTTAAGCAACCTAATCCTGGATGCTACACACAAGACTTATGTTCTCAATGAAGAGATTAACACCCTAAGTGAATATATGAATATCCAAACGCAACATAGAGCAAGTGAAGCCCTATATGCTTATCTAAGATGATGAATTTGCAATTAGAACAATCATAGATATTAAAACTAAATGACATGTCAAATAGCTTAGATAATCATAGATTATAAAAACCTAGATATCTATCACAATACAACACTCAATCAAATCAACACAACAATCTCTATCTTGAATATTAGAATCTAATCTAAGAACAATCAAGTAATGAAAGAGATGCCATAATAAATAAAACACTAATTATATGTGATAATAGTGAAAAACTTACCAAGACAAGTGTGATGATGAAAGACCCATGCAAGCAAGCATCCTAGATATGCTAGAAGATGCTAGATGAATTTTGGTTTGAGTGTTTAAATGAGCAAACTTGTTTGCTTTCTCTCTTAAAAATCTCTCTTTTAAAAGTAGGGTTCTTGATGATTAAAGAGTCACACTCAGAACAAGAGAAAGTAATGTATTTATAGGCATGAAAAACAGAGCATGTGAAAAGACAAGTTTGGCCCTGAAACGCACCGATCGGTGGCCAGGCCATCGATTTCAACCGTCGAATTAAGCCCGAGAAGAACAGAGCATCATCGGCGGTTTCAATCAGTGGTTACAAAACCGCCGAACCAACCGCAGAATCAAACCAGAGAGATTAAATCAATCAAGAATGATCGGCGGTTTCTAACGGCGATCGTGGCCACCGATCATAACCACAAAATTGATCAAGAGGTCTCTGGACTCAAATGGCGGTTTCATTCGGTGGCCAAGCCGCCGATCATAACCACCGTTTCACCAAAAGAGGTGAAATCAAAGGAGAAGCCAAGGGCATTCTCCATAGGTGATCTTTGCACAAACCAAGCACATACTAGTGCATGCGCGGACGTTTCCGAGCAATATTGGGAAACTAATTACAAGGCACATAAGCACACACAAAATACAACATTAAAGTGCAAGTGTGAAATGTGACATGTGAAAAGTATGCACACAAAAGTAAGAATGCTAAGTGAGTGTGTGCAATCTAAATCTTTTCAAAAAAAGAACTAAGCACTAGAGATTATACTTTTGACGTGATTGTCCCTTGAGGTCTTGAAAGGGCCTTTAAGCATGATTCTCAAACTCCTAAACTACCTTTACACAATAAACCCCAACGTGTGGTTTGTCCATGAAATAAGCCAATCAAAGAATAGGAATCCTTACATACTCCAACTCAGTCTGGAAACTTATAGACCTATCTGAGGGGGTTAAACCTATTGGTTGTAAATGGATCTACAAGAGAAAGAGGAGAGTGGATAGGAAAGTGGAAACTTTCAAAGCTAGGCTAGTGGCAAGGGGTTTTACCCAAAAAGAGGTAGTTGACTATGAAGAAACTTTCTCGCCAGTAGCCATGCTCAAATCCACCTGTATACTCTTGTCCATTGCCGCATATTATGACTATGAGATATGGCAAATGGACGTCAAGACGGCTTTTCTGAATGACCATCTTGATGAGAGCATCTATATGGTGCAACCAGAGGGGTTCATAGATAAAGGCAAGGAGCAAAAAGTTTGCCAGTTGCAAAAGTCCATCTATGGACTTAAGCAAGCTTCTTGATCTTGGAATATTAGATTTGATGAAGTGATTAAATCATATGGATTTGATCAAAATGTTGATGAGCCTTGTGTCTACAAGTACATCAAAGAAAAGAAGGTGGTCTTATTAATTCTTTACGTTGATGACATTCTTATCATTGGAAATGATGTAGAATCTTTATCAAGTGTAAAGAAATGGCTAGCTAACCAATTCAAATGAAGGATTTGGGAGAGGCAAGTTATGTCCTTGGGATCAAACTTATACGAGATCGTAAGAACAAGCTGTTAGTTTTGTCTCAAGCATCATATTTTGATAAAATGTTAATCAATTTTACGATGCAAAACTCCAAGAAAGGTAATCTGCCTTCTCGTCATGGAGTTACTCTTTCTAAAGAGCAGTGTCCTAAAACACCTCAAGAGGAAAATAATATGAGACACATTCCTTATGCCTCTGCAGTTGGCAGTCTTATGTATGCTATGTTATGTACTAGACCTAACATATACTATGCAGTGGGAGTGGTTAGCTGGTATTAGTCTAACCCAGGATTAGATCATTAGGTAGTAGTTAAACACATTCTCAAGTATCTTAGGAGAACGAGAAACTATATGTTTGTATATTCTAGTAGGGATTTGATTCATATTGGCTACATTGATTTTGATTTTCAATCAAACAAAGACAGTCGAAAGTCGACATTTGGGTCAGTGTTTACCATTGGTGGTGGAGCCATAGTTTGGAGAAGCATCAAACAATCATGCATTGTTGATTCCACTATGGAGGCTGAATATGTTGCTGCTTGTGAAGCAGCTAAAGAAGCAGTCTGGCTCTGAAAGTTTTTATCTGATCTAGAAGTTGTTCTAGATATGGAAAAACTCAAGACACTTTATTTTGATAATAGTGGAGCCGTGGCTAATTCGAAAGAACCTAGAAGCCACAAAAGAGGAAAGCATATAAAGTGAAAGTATCACCTTATAAGAGAGATTGTCCATCGTGGCGATGTGTCTGTTCTGAAGATTAGATCTGAAGACAACCTTGCAGATCCCTTCACAAAAACTCTTCTTGTAAAGAGTTTTGAAGGTCATCTAAAAGGATTGGGGTTAAAGGACATGTCTCATCTGCTTTAGGGCAAGTGGGAGATTGCTAGGGATAATGCTCTAAGAACACATGTTGTTAATCTTCTTGCTGAATTAATAATTAGATTGACATTCTATTATATATTTGTGTGCATTTAATGTTATTAATATTGTATTAATAACATAAAATTCCATGATTATTAAATGTAAGATTAAACATAGTGTATAAGTCGTTATATATATGAGGATTATGTTTAATATAATAATCATAATTGTCTGTAATTGATAATTAAATTTGGGATCTTTAATTAATTAAAATTACTAGTATGGTTCATTCCTATTAGGAATGGAATAGTTTTATCCGAGCTGTTGATGTGGTGACATTAGAATGAAGGTACATTGTATAATAAGATTATACAAGGCATGGATACGATAAATTGGAATATTTAATAATCTCCGTCTTGAAACAAAGTATTCTCATTTATCAAATAGATGGTTATATATGGAACGATCTCAATGTTGAGTATTTAACAGACTCCTACTTATATAGTTGTGTCTTTTGACTTACTCGGTATGGTTTGCTCATATGGCCAAACCTAAAACCTTGTATCTTTGAGACATGATAATATACTTAGCTGGGAATGATAATATATAAGATGAAATCCATTCCTTCTTAATTAAAGTAAACAAACAGTTCTCTTGAGTAAATGATTCGGGTCTTGAACGATAGAGCGCTCAATTTATGATAAGATCATAAATAATTGTTCATTAGAGAATCACGGGCAGTCAAGGATAAAGACGTAATTGAGAGGTCAACGGATTTGAACCTAGCTCATATTACGAACTGTTTTTTATTTGAATCAAGGATAAAGAGAGATTTTTGGTTTTGAAAAACAAAATATAGATGAAAGAATAACACACAAGAGAGAGAGGAACAAAAGAAAGGTTCTTTGGTTTACATTTATAAGAGAGAAATACACCACTCCAAATTTTTGTTTTGTTTTGTGTCCTTGTTATTTTTCTTACTCGAGAGATTCAGAGAAAAGAAAAATAGATAAATATTTTTTAATATTAAGCCTCTAAAGAATATTGTGAGATAGTCTCTCAATATTTTTCCAGTTGTCTCAAGTGTTGAGTACACAACAAGTATTGAAATTCGAGAATCGAATTTTTCTATTTAAAACCGAGACGCCCACTCGTCAATTCTTTGGTGTTGGAGATTCGGTGTGGAAGAACTTGGTTCGAGGGAATCACAAAGATTCTACGGTGGAGGAACTCGGTTCGAGCGAATCACGGAAAGTCTACAAGGGTAACAATTTCTTTCCCTACTATTTATATTAAATATTAGAATCAATATAATCACAACAATCCGGCTAAAATGTTTTTGTTTTTATGAAAAATTTTAAAAACTGGGGCCTCCACCCTTCCGCTGCGTGGATACCGATTCCGGTTCCTAGAACCAACAATTCCCTACCCCAACAAATACTTTGCCACACAAAAGATCCCCTAGGAGACGACATGAAACTAAAAGTAGGAAAATAACAGGTGTAGTCGCTCGGATCTACAATTGATTTCGATCGTCGAGGTGGGCACTAACAACCTGTAGAATAAAAAGAAAATAGAGCGGTGGAGAACCACATAAGGGGGTGTTCCCTTGGGGGGACACTCCGACACTTAAGTCAGTATTTCATTCGATATATGAAGCAAGGAAAATAGTAGATAACAAACCATATTTGCTTGATGTGTCGAATCGAACTATGGGTCGATTTTGATAGTTGAATGGGTTAATAAGTCGATGCCTTGATGAACTCTCTCATTCAACTTGGGCCAATTGGGGATCGAGTCAATGTTGGTAGGTAATTCTATCGACCTCGATCAGACAATTGATCAACAATTAATGCTGTATGAGAACCATCGTAATAAATGTTACAAAGCTTGGTTGAACAGAAATGATTTAAGAGGGATTGAGAGCTTTCATGAGAGTTGTTCAAAATACCCCCTTTCTTTGAGAAGGGGCCTCCTATTTATAGTGAAGGCCATAAGTTTTCAATGTCTCGCCTCTTCAAGCGAGAGCGTGGATCAAGGGGTTTTAATTACCCTTTTTAAGTCATTTGAATCTGGCAATGAAGTTAGACGTTTGGGATTTGTGAAACGTCTAATCATAATTTAGCTGATTTTATGATTTGATTTGACCACGTGATTTGACTCGGTTAGTTGACCCATGGGCCAGCTTTGGGATGTTGGGCCTACTTCTAATGGGTTCCATGAGGAACTCAACTTTATTTGATAGTGGGTTAGTTTAATGGGCCAAAGGCCCACTTTTGACCACTACAACAGGCACAAAAAACTCTGGCAGCCAAAAAGTCCGTGTTTTTAACCAGTCTCCATCCATGCTTTGCTAGCATCACCTGATTGAAAATTGTGAGCTCCCAGAATCCAAGGACCCCCTCCTCTTTCGGTCTACACATGTTAGCCCAGGAAGACCAATGCATCTTTTTTTTTTTTTTCCTCAGTACTTCCCCATCAAAACCGACTACACAAGTGTTGGATCTCTTTGAGCAAACCAACTGGTATCCCATAGAATAAGCAAGGATTGATTAAAGCACAACCTTGATAAGCACAGCCTTAACCGAACCCTAGGACCAAGATTAGCTAGTCTAAGGCGCCTCAAACATGACCCAGTTGTTGTAGTATTTTGACTTCATGATGAAGAGCCTTCTCTTGAAGTAATACTTATATAAACTATATAGAAGTATAGTGCATGAACTATGGTTATTTCAACTAGTGTTCTAGAAACGGGCTAGGCGATCGACTAGGCCCTAGGTGGTCGGGCGCTTAGTCGACAATTAGCTCTAACAAATTGGCCACCTAGCTTGATTTCTAGAGATAACTAGTCGACCTATGCGTTATATATATATATATATATATATATATATATATATATACGTTGTAAGTCGCGTAGCGGAAAAGAGTTGAAATTAATCAATATAAATAAAGAACGATAGGTTTCAAAAATTTTCTATCGTCTTCTTGGAACCTTTTGTATATACATGAATATGAGGAAGATATTTGTTTTCATACCTTTGAAGAACACTCATTCGTTTTCTTTTCAATCCTTCTTTACGATCCAATACCACTAAGCCTTCCTAGCTATGTCCCACGATCTAGCAATTGTGTGTGTGGGCACGTCACGGATTTCGGGAGCGGTTGAATTGAGGCTTAAGAGAACCGAAAGATAACACCTTGATCCCCTGTAGAATTCGGCCAACCCTGCAAGCAAGAGAAAAAAAAAAAAAAAAAAAAAAAAAAAAAAAAACTTTTTCTTTTTTCTTTCTTATGTGGCCGCACCCTCTATGTCTCTCTCTAGGGTTTCGATTAGCTTCTTTTTACTGACAAGTATATCTTATATACTATGAACCTAGGGTTTAGTAATCCAAGTTAAAATATGATTCTAAATTTTTTAATTTTTTTATTTTTTTTAATTATTACTTTTTACTAGGGTTTAAATCTTTGACCTATTTAGAGTAAATAAAAATAATCACTTATTATTTTATTTGCTCTTGTCAAGGTTAAAAACTGAAACCTCCATATGACAATTTAATAATTATTCTTAATTATTAATATGTCAATTAAATAATCATATTATTTAATAATATTTAATTCAACAATTTAATAATATATTAATTAAATAATCACATCATTTAATTAATTCCTAAAATATATTTAAATTACTTTCGTAACACAATTAATTGGATCATCCAATTCTCTGTGAGTCTTTGTTACTATCAATCGTATAGGGCTAACATGGGGATCTAATGGACCCACAGTTTTGAGCTCCAATAATTCTTAGAAAAAATTAATTAAACTCTTTAATTAATATTTCACAATTATTAACCTTGGAGTTATTCCACTAAAAACCCAAGGTTATACTCTCGTAATTGTAGATGTTTTACACAACCAATTTTATCAGTGTCCATTGATATAGTTATTACATATGGCATGATCCTCTACAAGTAGTTCATAATTAAAGCTAGGTCATAAAGTCTATTATACCTCTCTAATTATATCTTTTCCTTTAAGTACGTACCATTGATTATCTTAAATGATTATATCCTTCGTTCCTTTACAGAAGAAGGAGAGCGTTCTTAATTGTTCAAGCCCCGAACCAACCCTTAATGGAACTACTTATCTACTTCTCGCAATAAGGAGTGGATTCCACTATTGTGTGCATACCTTCCCACCACAAGCCAAACCGTGATTCCAAGATACAGAGTTATTGACCGAGAATGATATTCCAATCTCACCCATGGTAAATCAAAAACCACGATCTAACCTAAAGAAGTCAGTAAGACACTCAAGATTTAGATCACCCATATATAGCCATCATTAGTCGATATATATGAATCTTTTCAACTAACAGATCTTAGTGACAGATTCATATAGATCGTTGCACAGTCCTATATGATCACATCATATAAGGTGCCTCCATTCTCATAATAACATATGAGTAGACTAGGATAAGACCACCGTATAATATGGAATGGGCCGCAATTGTAGAATAACCACAAATAAAATACCCAACTTTATTTGCTTTCTACAGACTATTTAGATTGCATGTCTCGAACTGAATTCCTCTGTATATAACATCCATATACTCAGTTTGAGATTACATCTAGCAATCATGGATGTTTGCATATATAATATAAGCGTATGAATTAATATATTTGAATGAAATAACTACTTCTTTTATTATTGAGTTTATAACATTTACAAATTACAAGCTTTTGAGCATAAATCCTAACATATATATATATATATATAAATATATATATATTCTTCATTAAAACGGCGCCGTTTGGGGTGTAAACACCACAAAAACAACGCCATTTTGGTTTGCCTTCATTAACTTGAATAGTTGAACCAAAAATTCCCATTTTTCCAATTTGAACATTGAACTAGTCCTCTCAATTGAAACCAGACTACTCGACCAAAATAGAGCCACTCATCGACACCTCGTCATGTCTCGTCGCCACAGCCGCCGTCATCTGGTCAGCCTCACCAATCACTCCGGTAGCCATCTGGGATTAGTTTTCTTAGTTTAGAGAAAAAATAATAATAATAATAAGCTAAAAAAGAAAATGATTGAGAAGATGAAAATGAAGATGAGTTGCTAGGGATGGTAAAATAACCCATGGGGACGGGTCCCACAGGGACCTGCATTTATAAGGTGGGGATGAGGTAGGGATGGAGATAAATAGTAAAACTCGCAATGGATATTGTGAGGAGATGAGTTTTATAAGCCCCACCCCATCTCACCCCGCCTAAAATATAATCTTTATTTTTTTTATTATTTAGTTCAATGTTTATGTTTTAAAATGATTGAATTTATTTGTTTAGTTTTGAGATTTATGTTTATGACATGATTTTCAATAGTTTTTTGGAATTACTTTATATATTATATTATACTCATTGAGATATATATTTATTATTTTAATAAAAAAAAAATTAACAAGATTTTAATAAATAATTTTGGTAAATGGATTAAATGGGGTAAATTGGGTGGGGATGGGGAAAGCATACCCCGCCCCGCCCTGCTCCATCTATCATGGGGTTTTATGGAGGATGAGTTTTCAAAAAGTAAATTGGGTGGAGTGCGGGGAGGGTCACCCATCCCAAACCTGCCACATTGCCATCCCTATGAGTTGTAAAAAAAACAAAAGAAATGAAAAGCCCTATGAGTTGTAGAGAAAACAAAAGAAATGAAAAGGAATGAGTTTGAAAAGTGTTAAAATGTGGAGGCGTAATGGACAAGAAGATGAGTGTTAGAGGAAAAAAAAAAAAAAAGCTAAAAAAGAAAATGATTTAGAAGATGAAAATGTAGATGAGTTGCTAGGGATGGTAAAATAACCCATGGGGACGGGTCCCATAGGGACCTGCACTTATAAGGTGGGGATGAGGTAGGGATGTGGATAGATAGTAAAACTCACAATGGATATTGTGAGGAGATGAGTTTTATAAGCCCCACCCCGTCTCACCATGCTTAAAATATAATCTTTATTTTTTTATTATTTAGTTCAATGTTTATGTTTTAAAATGATTGAATTTATTTGTTCAGTTTTGAGATTTATGTTTATGACATGATTTTCAATAGTTTTTTGGAATTACTTTATATATTATATTATACTCATTGAGATATATATTTATTATTTTAATAAAAAAAATTTAACAAGATTTTAATAAATAATTTTGGTAAATGGATTAAATTGGGTAAATTGGGTGGGGATGGGGAAAGCATACCCCGCCCTGCCCCGCCTCGCTCCCTCTATCGTGGGGTTTTATAGAGGATGAGTTTTCAAAAAGTAAATTGGGTGGAGTGCGGGGAGGGTCACCCCATCCCAAACCTACCACATTGCCATCCCTATGAGTTGTAAAGAAAACAAAAGAAATGAAAAGCACTATGAGTTGTAGAGAAAACAAAAGAAATGAAAAGGAAGGAGTTTGAAAAGTGTTAAAATGTGGAGGCGTAATGGACAAAAGATGAGTGATAGAGAAATAAATAAATAAATAAATAAATAAAGTTTGAGGGTGGGGTGAATGAGGGTTATGCCCCACCAAGTTAGTAATAAAAACTTAAAAAAAAAATAAATAAATAAATAAAAAGTAAGATGGTGGGGTATAAAAATGATGGATTGATGATTGCGCTATTGTGAGAGATGCTTCAAATACCGCCGGCTCAAGAGTTGAGTTGGCACACATGATTGTATTGTACAAACCCAATAAATTCAATTGCCATGTCAAAAATAAAATAAAAAATTGTCAAGTCATGACTCATGAATTCCATCATCTCTTCCAATTATCATTTCTCTCTTCATCTCAACGTCTCAATCTGTGAAAAAAAAAAATCGACAGTTCCATCTCTAAATTTTTAAAACTTAACAACTAAATTTTTCATATATTGGTTATTAAAAAATATAAAGAACTTAAATTAAAAATAACTAAAACTTAAAACATAAAACTTTCATAAATTTGTATTTCAAAAAATTAAACTTTATAAATCTGAAAACATTTATTGATTTAAACTAATCTTTAAAAAAAAAAAAAATTAAAATTAAAGGAATGGAGGAAGCCATTGAAGCTGCCTCCATTAAATTCAATCTTTTTTTTTCTTTTCATTTAACAGCTCCAAACTCCAGATACACAATCCCTTCTCTTCTTCAAACTCCAATAATTACGAAAATTGGGTGTCTTGTATACCATAAACTATATGAAAATTGGGTTTCCATTTTAATACCCAAATAAACAAAATCAAGAAAAAAACTTAAAGGTTTCATAAATCAAAACATTGATTTTTCGATTCAGACTAAGCTAAAGTGAAACCTTGAAAGTGGTGTTGTTATGAAAACGAAAGTGAGAGCATAAGATGATTAGAGAATTGAAATAAAAATTGGAATTAGATTTAGGTTGCGATGAAGAGACGAAGAGTCTTCATTAAAATGAAAGTGGGAGAGATTGTGAATGGAAGAGGCTGACAACAGTTAGAGATTAGGTTAACTGGAAAATTTTAGGATTAACATCAGATTTAGGTTTATGAATTTCTGACTTGTCAAAATTTGTACAACATGTCAATGAGTTTGTAAAATATAACTAGGTGTCAAAAAATTATTAATTAGGTGTGCCAACTCACCTCTTGAGCTAGAGGTACCAAAGCATCTCTAGTTGTTAGAAAACTGAAGACTGTGAAGTGAGCTGGGGTGATAAGACTTATAATAAAAATAGAATAATACTATATATCACAACTAAAATCACAACTGTTATAACACAACACATGTATATGAGGTGTCAATTGATAAGTGGATATATATTAATAATGATTTATCTCACCTAACTATGTATCCACTCACCAATTGACACCTCATGTGCCACATGGATTGTGTTGGAATAGTTGTGATATCTAGTATTACTCATAAAAATAAAATGAAAAAATTAAAGGAAAAAAAGTCGGATGGTGGGATCCAGAAATGATGGTTGTGCCCTACCAAGTTAGTGATAATAATTTAAAAAGGATAGAAGGGAAAAAAAAAAAAGGGGCAATTACCAAATTGGTCCTGGACTTTTTTCTTTATTTCAAGTTGTTTGCGACTTTTACAAAAGTGACCAAATTGGTCCCTAACTTTTTAAATTGTACCAATTTCATCCCTCAATTAACTTTCTGTTAGTCAAACCTAACAGTCAATGGTATTTTAGTCGGGCAATTACCAAATTGGTCCTGGACTTTTATCTTTATTCCAAGTAGTTTGCGACTTTTACAAAAGTGACCAAATTGGTCCCTAACGTTTTTATGGAGTACCATTTGAGTCCCTAACTTTTAAGAAACAACCAAAAACATCCCTTATCATTAACCTCGGTTATTTATACCATTACTTTGATTATGGTTTACTTTTAAAAGACTAAAGTACCCCTCAAAACTCTAAAGTTAAAAATGTTTAAATAAAAATAAAATAATTATTTAAACAAGAATGTAATGAAAACAAAATAAAATAAATTATCTGCAACTCTCTCATTGATTCGAAAAACAATCCATATCTTATCAATTTTTCATCGATACAAAACCCAAAAAATTATATAGGTTTCTATAAAAAATTTTATCAATATTGAACCCAAAAAATGACTCATTTTCAAGAACTTGAACCAGACAATGATGGAGTCATGGAGATGCCTTCAGTATATAAGCATTAGAGACCCATTTTTGAGAGAATAACCCCATTGACTCCGAGCCAAACCAGAAAACATGTCATCCACGAAGCTGCCCTAGATCTCCCCCGATCTCTGTCTAGTGTTCTCCATCGGAGATATGAGATTTCTAATTCTTGAGGCACTGGCCGATTCTGGATTTGCCAACCTTTGATTTTTTTTAAGGGGTCAGATTGTTGGTAGTAAGTGTTTCCAAGTTCAATAGTGATTTTCGAATCAATGAGAGAGTTGCAGATAATTTATTTTATTTTGTTTTCATTACATTCTTGTTTAAATAATTATTTTATTTTTATTTAAACATTTTAGAGTTTAAAGGGGTACTTTAGTCTTTTAAAAGTAAACCATAGTCAAAGTAACGGTATAAATAACCGGGGTTAACGATAAGGGTTGTTTTTTGTTGTTTCTTAAAAGTTAGGGACTCAAATTGTACTCCATAAAAACTTTAGGGACCAATTTGGTCACTTTTGTAAAAGTCGCAAACTACTTGGAATAAAGAAAAAAGTCCAGGACCAATTTGGTAATTGCCCGACTAAAATACCATT
Organism: Acer saccharum; assembly: GCA_030490815.1. Lineage (NCBI taxonomy): Eukaryota > Viridiplantae > Streptophyta > Magnoliopsida > Sapindales > Sapindaceae > Acer > Acer saccharum. The sequence goes on from CM059867.1 coordinate 50,664,709, forward strand.
GACTGTTAGGTTTGACTAACAGAAAGTTAATTGAGGGATGAAATTGGTACAATTTAAAAAGTTAGGGACCAATTTGGTCACTTTTGTAAAAGTCGCAAACAACTTGAAATAAAGAAAAAAGTCCAGGACCAATTTGGTAATTGCCAAAAAAAAATAAGTCGTCAGATGGCGGGGTAGAAAGAATGATGGCGCTTTCTAGACTGAAGACCGAAGACTATGAACTGTGAAGTGAGCGCCTGAGCGGTGGTAATAAGACTGATAGTAAAAATAAAAAAGAAAAAAAGAAAGGAAAAAAAGAAAGATGGTGTGGGTCTAGAAATGATGGTTGTGTCGCCCCACCGAGTTAGTGATAAAAAAAAATTTAAAATCTTTTATAAATAAAAACAGTAAAGTACAGAACAAAACAGTAGAGAAAATGAAAATCATCTCCGTCTAGGCGGTAATTTTTCTCTAATAAGTATACATTTTGAGTATATTAATATATGTCACTACACTTTTGTTATGTGTATTAATATAATTGATGTTATATTACCGATATGGTAAAAGTGTCGTGATTTATATTAGTATACTCAAAGTATGATCACAGTTGTGTGCTCATGAAAGAAATTGAGTCTAGACAATCTATACGTTTGGCGTTTGTCATACGATTAACGTCTACTAAAACACTGAATTTCAACGGTGCAATGATAATTTCTTCCATTTCTCGTTTCCATTTTGGATGTTCGAGTCCAGCTATGTGTAATTGTGTTTGTTTGGTCTTTATTACTACATTTAATATTTGAGAAACATAATTAATAAACAATAAATTTTCATTACAAACCCTATTAGTTTTATCAAAACTAGAATATAATGTATATGAATTGGACGCCTTTGTCATCCCCACACTCGATACTAATTCGCTTTTTTACTTTGCCACCGTACAAATCATAGATATTTTGTTTGATTTTGTTACATGTATTTTGTTCGGCTTCTTATTCGAACTTCTAGATCCGTCCTCATTTTTATGGAAGTATGGAACAAAGAAAAAATATTGCTGAATATTTAAAATTTTCAAAGAAGAGTGTTAGATACACTCTCTCAACTCACTCTCCCAACCCACTCTCTCTTCTCCTTTTGGCACTTGTTCTATATTGACTTTTAGAAATAAATTTTAGAGTCATCATTAATGAATTATTTTTTGCATGTTATTTAAAATTCAAATCATCCACATCTTCCCAAATTGCCCTTTTTTTAACACCAAATTGTCATTTCTAAATATGTGAACAAAAATCTTTAAAGGTGAAATGGGTTGAATAATATTTATTAAATTTATTTTATATTTATTTTTTTTAAAAGGGTTAATTGCACTAACTTACGCTGACATTTATAATATTACAGTTATATTCAACTTTTACATTTATTAACAAAAACATACCCTTGACCACTTTGACTAACTATAAAAGTCTAAAATGCCCCCAGTTATTATATTAGCATTTATATATTATCAAGACAAATTCAAATTAAATTTATAATTAATTAAATTTAAAAATAAAACTAATTAAATTTATAATTAATAATTAATAAATATAATAAAATTAAATAAAAACAATTAAAATAATAAAATTAAATTAATATTTTAAAAGAAATTTATTATACAAAATGTTTTAATAAAATATTAATACCCTTCCTTATAATAAATATTTAATTTGTTTAAAAATAACAAAAAATAAACTTTTGATTCCACCAAATCAAAAAAATAATAATAATAATAATAATAATAATAATAATAATAATTTCCAAAAACCACCGTTTCCTAATCCAAATTAAAAACCATTAAATATTGGATTAGGAAACGGTGGTTTTTGGAAATTATTATTATTATTATTATTATTATTATTATTATTATTATTTTTTTGATTTGGTGGAATCAAAAGTTTATTTTTTGTTATTTTTAAACAAATTAAATATTTATTATAAGGAAGGATATTAATATTTTATTAAAACATTTTGTATAATAAATTTCTTTTAAAATATTAATTTAATTTTATTAATTTAATTTTTTTATTTAATTTTATTATATTTATTAATTATTAATTATAAATTTAATTAGTTTTATTTTTAAATTTAATTAATTATAAATTTAATTTGAATTTGACTTGATAATATATAAATGATAATATAATAACTGGAGGCATTTTAGACTTTTATAGTTAGTCAAAGTGGTCAAGGGTATGTTTTTGTTAATAAATGCAAAAGTTGAATATAACTGTAATATTATAAATGTCAGGGTAAGTTAGTGCAATTAACCCTTTTTAAAAATAGCAAATATATTATTAACAATATTTAAGTTATTAAAATACAATAAACATTGGCATCTTGCATTTTTTAGTATGTTTGAGTTTTGATATTATTAATGAAAATTTAATTTTTTTTTAACTATATTTTTCAAATTGCGTAAAAATAATCACTTTATAAAATATGATGAACAATTGGCTTGAGGATTTAGATTTGATGAAGAAAGCGATTGATGGGTGGAAAGGTTGCAAAGCTAAGGGGTCTAACGGTCTTATTTTGGCGGTGAAGCTCAGGGCTTCTAAAGCTTCCACCAAATTGTGCCTTCCAGCCAGAAAAAAGGACTTGTTTTCAATTAAGGATTTTGAAGGTAGGCTTGCGGAAATTGACAGGAAGGCGGTTTTAGTTGGGTGGACAGAAGTTCTGAGAAAGGAAAGATGGGGCACTTTGGAAGAATTATGGAAAGGCATTAGGAGGGATGAACAAATGTGGAGACAAAAGTCAAGAATAAAGTGGTTAAGGGAGGGGGACAAAAACACAAAATTCTTTCACTGTATTGCTAATGGTAGGAGAAGAATGAATTATTTAGGGGATATTGTTCTTGATGGGAGAGGAGTGACAGAGCCTTCGGAGGTGAAAGAAGGGATTGAAACTTTTTTCAAGAATCATTTTCGGAAATCCTCTTGTTTTAGGCCGAAAATCAGGAATTTAGACCTAAAGCTTCTGATGGAGCATGAAAGAACCTTGCTGGAACAGCCCTTTTGCAAGGAAAAGGCTTGGGATGCTGTGAGCAACTGTGATGGCAATAAGGCACCGGGCCCTGATGGTATGAACCTAAATTTTATTAAAGCTAATTGGGGGGTTATTCAAGAGGATTTTATGAGGTTTTTACATGAGTTTTATTCTGAGGGGGCTATTGTCAAAGAGTTAAATTCCACTTTCATCGCTCTTATTCCGAAATGCAGAAACCCTGAGACAATGAAAGACTTTAGACCCATTAGCCTCGTGAGCTCTTTGTATAAGGTGCTTTCTAAGATCCTTGCCAATTGCCTAAAAAGGGTCATGGATTCCATCATTGGAGAGTGTCAGATGGCTTTCGTCAACAATCGCCAAATCACTGACAGCTTTGTGATAGCTGAGGAAGTGATTCATTCGTGGAGGAATGACAAAGAGGGAGGTTTAATCATTAAGATTGACTTCAAAAAGGCTTATGATTGTGTGGACCACGGGTTTTTGGACTCAATGATGATGGAAATGGGGTTCGGGGAAAGATGGAGGATGTGGATGATGAGTTGTATCACCACTCCGAAGTGCTCGGTTTTAGTGAATGGGAGCACCTCGGCTCAGTTTCCTTTAGAGCGAGGTTTAAGGCAAGGTGACCCTCTCTCCCCTTTCCTCAAAAATATTGTTAGTGAAGGTCTTAGTAGCTTATTACATAAGGCAATGGGTTTGGGATTGATGAAAGGCGTGGTTTTTGGAAACAATATGGTCCACTTAACCCACCTCCAGTTCATGGATGATACTATTCTATTTCTCAAACCAGGTTTGGAGTCTCTTCTTAATTCTAGGAGGATACTTAGATGCTTCGAGTTGGCCTCCGGCCTTAAAATTAATTTCTAGAAGTCGTGTGTGGTCAAAATGGGGAAAAAGGGGGGAGATTCTACGAGATGGGCTGAAGCTTTTGGGTGTAATAGGGCTGACCTTCCGATTTCTTACCTTGGCTTTCCCTTGGGTGCTAAAGCTTGGTCGAAATCTTTTTGGGATCCTCTTATAAGCCATATTGAGAGCAGACTTGCGCCTTGGAAGAAAAAGTTTTTGAATAAAGGGGGTAGACTTGTGCTTATAAAAGCGGTTCTCACAAGTGTTCCTAATTATTTCTTATCGGTTTTTAAACTTCCGGTGGGTGTGGCTAATAGATTAGAAAAAATCCAACGTTCGTTTTTTTTGGGGTGATGGGATCTTAAAGAAGAAAATCCATGCAATGAATTGGGCTACTTTGTGTAGAAATAAGAAAAAAGGGGGGCTGGGCATAGGGAGAATGGGGGATAAAAATAAAAGCTTGCTAGCCAAGTGGATATGGAGGTTTGGCAAGGAGGAGGATTCCCTTTGGAGGAGGGTTATTTGTGCCAAGTATGGTGTCTCGGGTGGCAAGTTGTTTTGGGATTGGGGGAGCTCTAATTCTGCGTCCTACTTTGTCAAAGCTGTTAGGAGTCTTTTTGCTAATGGTACAAAGTCTGAAATCATTTTGAAAGAGGGTTTAAGAATCATTCTAGGCAACGGTGAGAGGGTGGATTTTTGGGACAGGTTGGGAGGAGAAGAAATGCCTCTTTCAAGGGCTTTTCCTCGTATTTTTGCTCTAGCTTCTAAGAAGTTGGGGATTGTTTCTGAGTTTGGTTGTTGGCTTGAGAAGGGGTGGGAGTGGAAGGTGCCAATGAGGAGGCAAGTTTTCGATTGGGATAGCTTTTCTTTGTAGGTTGGAGCAGTTCAAACCTCGCAGATTGTTAAAGGATAATATCGCATGGTCTTTTAGTCCTAATGGTTCCTTCTCGGTGGGGTCCTTTCGAAGAGCTTTGGAGGATTCGGAAGAGGTTTGCTTGGTTGATTCTTCGTTTATTTGGCAAGGGATTTGCCCTCACAAGGTTGAGATCTTCTCTTGGCAACTTCTTAAGGCACTACAAAAAAATGGTCATCAGCGAGGGCTAAATACCGTCGAAAAAGGCTGTTTGCCGTCGAAAATACCCTTTTTCGACGGGAAATGGCCGTCGAATGCCGTCGAAAATACGCTCGTCGGAAATAAACTTTTATCGACGGGCCGTCGAAAATACCACTTTTTTCGACGGTAATTGCCGTCGAAAAAAATGAAAATGGCCGTCGGTAATAGTATTAAAAATTGGTGACCAGCCGTCGAAAATACCACCTTTTTCGACGGTCTTTTACCGTCGATAATAGTAATAAATAATGATAAAAAATAGTTGTATTTTTAACGCTCCACCATCTCTTAGAACCCGACCCACCCACCCACGACCCACCATCAACTCCCTCTCGCCTCATTTAATTTTTAGTCGTCCACCAGAGTTGAACCTGGCACATGTGATGCAAGGCGTGGCATGCTTATCCACTTTGCTATTGCTTCAAATCTGTCAATTAAGGCATACTATTTATATATAACCTCTATATCTCATTAAATTTTTTTGGTTTAATATTAAAAACATCCCCTCACCTTTAAACTATTATTGAATGTCTATATACAAATGTTTTTATTTTTGAAACAACCATTGTGGACTAAAAAACAATGCTTTTATTTGGAAAAAGTCAGAGGGTATAATATTTGATTCATACAATTAACCCATTTTTTTTAGATTGATTCCACTAATTTACAAATTGATATTAAAAAAAAAAACTTTATTATAGCATTTAATTAAACTATTTTGTTAAAATCATATATTGTCAGATCAAATGGTCTATCGTTAATCGTACTCGGAATTAAACATGACCTTAGTTCCGGTTTCGGTTTCGGTTCCTCAATTATGGTCCGATTCCAACGGTTCATTTCCTTTTTTTTTTTAATAATAGAAAACCTCTCAATATTAATAGTTATTGATCCTTATGAAGAACTTATTGGGAAAAAAAAATTCATCTCGATAGAGAACTACTTTGGACGAAAAAAATGATCTATATTGCCTAATTTTCTAATTTATATGGTAATTTAATTATTAATATTTCTTTAAGGAAAAACTTAAAAAAAAAATCAAGAATTTTCTACAAAATTAATTAATTATTATAATTTTAAATATAAAAAAAACCTATTGGGACGAAAATAATTTGTCCCAATAGATAGTCTACTAGGACAAATTATGTATTTCATCCCAGTAGATGTTATATTGGGACAAAAAAAAATTCATCCATAAAGGTCTATCTTTAAGGAAAAACTTCAAAAAAAAATCAAGAATTTTCAACAAAATTAATTAACTATATTGGACAAAATTTGGACAAAATTTGTCCCGAAAGACAATCTATTGGGACGAATAATTTATTTCGTCCCAATAGAATATCTACTGGGAAAAAATTATTTCATCCCTAAAGGTCTTGTTAGATTTGTACTTTTTAGGGACAAAAAATTTATTTCGTCCCAAGAGACATTCTATTGGGACAAATTTGTTCGTCCCTAAATATTTGATCAGTTTTACGTTTTTCATGGACGAATAATTTTTTCATCCCAATAGGCCTTTTTTTCTTGTAATGTTTAGAGCATTTAACATAGTCGTGTTTAGTAAATATAATTAAAAATAACTAAATATTATTGCAATTACTAATAATTTTGCTATATTTCATACTCAATTAATTTAGTCTGATGTATCTTTAGAGTATACTTCTTATTAGTGATTGTCACAAATTATAAGTTTTTTTTAATTAATTGATATTTTAAAATTGAACCAAAATACTTGGTGAAAAAAATTCATATAGTGATTTCGATAAAAAAATATATTGACAAAAAAAAAAAAAGTACCTATTGTGATGCATTTAAAATATCGACCTATAAGTCATTTTTTGTTTTTAGTTTATAAATTAGCACATACATAAATATATTCCATTATAATTTATTAATTAATATTATAATATTTAACTAATTATATTTTTCATGAGAACACTGTAACAAATAATATAAAAAATAGTACCAAATTATTCGACTATTTCCGATGGCCATTGGGCCGTCGGAATTGTGATATTACTTCTTTCATATTTTCGACAGTATATATACCGTCGGAAATGTGGGTCATTTTCGACGGTTGCAAATAGTGCCGTCGAAAATGTGGGTCATTTTCGACGGTACAAATAGTGCTGTCGAAAATGAGGGTCATTTTTGAGGGTTTATTCAACTATTTTCGACGGCCTTTTGCTGTCGGAAATGTGGTATTACTTTTTTCATCATTTTCGACGGTGTTGAAATGCCCGTCGAAAAAGGATGAATCATCGACGGTCATGGCCGTCGAAAATAGTTGGTAGCTATTTTTGTAGTGTATTTTCGACGGCAAAAAGACCATTTTCGACGGGAATTTGCCCTCGAAAATATAGTACCTCTATTTACAATATGAGCGACGGCTTTAGATTTAGCCGTCGAAAATGACAGTATTTTCGAGGGTTATTGGGGGCCGTCGAAAATGTTTGGTCGCTGATAGCCAGTTTTTTTGTAGTGAGGGTAGGATCATGGTTAGGGAAGTGATGCAGAATTTTGGTTTATGTCCTAACAATTCAGTGGAGTGTCCTTTGTGCAAGTCAGAAGTGGAGAGTGTGGATCATTTATTCCTCCATTGTCAATGGACTTATGAGGTTTGGAGCAGGTGCATGGCTTGGTGGGGAGTGTCTTGGTGTGCTAACAGTTCTCTGCTGGATTGGGCTCTCGGGTGGACTGGATTATTCCCGAATTCGAGTCAAGGTAGAGTGTGGAATACCCTCTTCTTTGCCACTGTTTGGACTGTCTAGGAGTCTAGGAATTGATAACTCTTATTTCTACACGTTGTGTAGCCCCTTACTTTCATCTTTTATGCTTGTTTTCTGGGTAAAACCGGGTATTTAACGTTTTAAATAAGTGTTTCAGGTAATTTTTCATCACAGGGGCTAAAGTGCAAAAATAGAGAAATTCTGGGGCAAAAGTGCAATTTCAAGAAGTTGGTTCTGCGCCCTTGTTTTGCGATTAGGGACCGCAGAACAAGGCGCATAAAGGGACCAGAACATCACATTTTTGCAATTCTGCGGCCTAGGGTGCAGAATAGGGCGCAAAACCAAGGCGGAATTTCGACGAAAGTCTCCTGCAGAATACTTAACTTGCAGGGACCATATCTCTCTCCTCCGATCAAACTGGGTTTCATACTATATATGGTTGGAAAGCTCCAGAGGTCTTCTTTCCAACGGTTCTTCAAGAACATGATTTCGATATTTGTAGAGAAAGTTATGCCCGTTTCCATAACGGTGCGCGCTGCTAGAAACCCATCCGCGAAATGCCCAATTTTTAGCCACTTAAGGGCATTTTCGTCTTTTCCCCCATTTCTGCCCTAATCTCCTAAACACTATAAATATCCCTATTTTCTTTCCTCTCTTCAGTTTTTCCAGAATCCACACCCTCCTTCTCTCTCTCCTCCACCAAACTCTCTCTCTCTCTCTTCCATCTTCTTCATCCTTCTTCACTTTCTCACTAAATAAGGAGAGGATCCAAGCTCCCATGGACGTTTTTCCTCCATGGGAGGCTACCATACATCACCACCACCACGTTTTTCACTTCCTCTACCACAATTGAGAGTAGATTGCAAGGAGATAGGAGGGGTTTTTGACCAATTTCGAGCCAAGCATGGAAAGGAGCTCTTGGAGGAATTTCTTCAAGGGTTGTATCTCCTTTTACTCATTCTCTTTGTATTTCTTATTTTCTTAATTGTGTAACCACCAATTTGGGGATTTTGTAAACCTTCACATGTGTAATATATGTATGTTTGTTCTTAAATTTGGTTGGGTTTTGTTTCACTCTTTGTTAATTTCATGAATTTAGCTCTAATTGCAATATCCATGTGTGTGGAGGCCTGAAATTGATATGTGTCCATGATTGGGATTAGGAGTAGAGTAATTTAATGTAGGAGTAGTGTAATTTAACTTCCCATGATTGTTGATTGATTGATAGATGACCAAAATGCCATGTTTAGAGTAATTGGAGTGTTAGAGATTTAGCTCCAAAGAGTGGGAAAGGTTTCAGTTTAGGCATTTAGTTGCTAAATTGGCCTCGGTTCCAATTCTTGTGCTTAATGGGTCTCGTTATCAAGGCACAATTGCTCATCCTTGGCCGGATTGGGTAATAAATTGATTTAGGGAAAATTCCCAAATCAAGAGAATGAACCCTTAACTCATATTGAATGTTCTTAATGAATAACAATCAACTTATTGCACATTGTTGTTTGGTAAACTTGTTTCCCATGTTTAGCCATCCTAGGGAGATTGATAAAACCGAATCCGTATCTAGAGTTAAGACAAACTGAATTCCTCTTGTGCTTGTGTAGTTATATGGTATTTCATTGCTTAATGCTTTCACTCGGTTAGCCACCTTGTGGATGATATTTAGGCTATGTGTTATATATTGCGTGGTTCACATTAACATGTCCAGCGTGATATCCTCTACATTTGACCAGACAGTGAGAGATACACTAGGCTGGCGTGTAGAGCTCGTGTGTGTGTCCCACAGTCCTTAATGAATCCAAGCATTTATGCATGGATGTAATCTCTAAGACATCGAGAGAGATTAGAGATTAATTAAGGGGACACGAGCATATAACATACGTGTTGTATGGGTATCTCGTATTCTTAATGCTTTCACTTGGTTGCCATCCCGTATTTGGTTAGCCATTGTGAATGAATTATTGGCTGTAGTATGGCCCACGCGGTTGCGCATTACATGCCCAACGAAATAACCACTGTATATGACCAGACAGTGAGAGATACACTAGGCTGGCATACATGGCTCTTGTGTGTGTGCCACGGCACTTAATGAATTCATGTGTACTTTGTATGTGTGGATGTGATTTCTAAGACTCGAGAGAGATTAGAGATCAGAGATCAATTAAGGGGACACGAGCCTATGATATACTTGCACATTGAGGGACTAAGTGAGTCTAGCGCTTAATTAGGAGGATTGTTACGGTTGAGTCGTTTTCCTAGTGTACACCACATTTCCTGCATCTCTCCATTCCATTCTATCCATGTATATATTATGTTAGTTAGTTTTTTTTATTTATATTATTATTTACTTTTCCACAAACGCAACACACGAGTTCTCTCGGAGTGTTGTAATAATAGCTAGAACCGGTGACGGTCGGCGAATCCCACCTCCCTGCGGAACGATACCCTCACTTGCCGCTGTGCTAGTCCTTGTGACTCGCGCGCTAGCGAGGTCGAACTTAAATGTTCATCTTTTGACCGACATCGCAACGATGTGTCGTCAGGAATCTAGTGGTCTTCAAAAATTCTGATCAGCTGGTCTCTAATGCAATGGATTTGGTTAAATTCCGTGTCGCTTGGTGGTTCAAGTATCATGGGAAAGGAACGTGGGATTCGGTTACTTCTCTTCTTCTAAACATTAGTGAGCGTTGCTCTGTTTCGAAGCCCCTGAAGTCTGTTTTGGCGTGTGCTTGGACCCCTCCTTCTTTGAATGCCCTCAAATTTAATGTTGATGGATCCGCTAAAGGGAATCCTGGACATGCCGGCATTGGGGGTGTCCTAAGAGACTGTAGTGGCAGGGTTCTTGGTTCTTTCTCCAGGTACATTGGGATCTCGGATGCCATTTCGGCTGAGATCATTGCTATTCACCAGGCTGTCGTTCTTTGTTCTGAATCGCAGTCGTTGGCTGACAAAGTGATCACCTTTTCTAGCGACTCTAAAGTGGCAATAGCTTGGGTTAATGGGTCGGGTTTTGGCAGCCTCAAGTACATTAACCTCATTTACGACATTAGAGAAATGCTGAGTTTGTTGGGTAAAGCTGAGGTTATTTTCAACCCAAGGTCCAGCAACAGCTTTGCTGACTCCTTGGCTAAGAGAGGCTCGTGCAAGGTTGGGGATATGGTCTTGTGGGATGTTCCTTAACTCTGGCTTTTTCTGTTTCTGTTTCTAGGTTGCAGCCTGTTGCTCCCTTTTCTGGCTGCTGTTTTCCTCTGTTTTGGCTCGCTGTTTGCCTCTGTCTCTCTTTGTGGCTGTGCCTTTTGGCTCTTTTTGGGTGTTGTTTTGCCTGATTTGGCTTTAATATAATCTTGCTGTTCAAAAAAAAAAAAAAATATGATGAACTTATGATAATATAGACAAAAACGATAATTTTTTAAATATAAATTGTATTTGTTATGTTATTTTAGAAAATAAAAAAAGAGGTATATAAAATAATAATAACATTAATATTTAAGAGAAAGACTATGACAATTAGGTGTAAAGAAAAAGGGCAATTTGGGAAGATATGATAGTTTGAATTATAAATAACATGTAAAAACAATTCATTAATACTGGCTCTAAAAGTATAAATTTATTTCAAAAAAGTAAATAATAGACAAGTGTCAAAAGGAGATGAGAGAGTGGGTTAGGAGAGTGAGTTGAGAGAGTGATTTCTAGCCCCTCCTCATTTTCAAATATGCTTTTATGCTTCCAATGAAAACTACTTTATTTATGGCACAACGTTCTACGCAAGTTTTACTCCACGGCACAGATTGGTTAACATGAAGACATGAGATAATTAAATGAGACCATAGTATAGATATTCTTACCCGTTATCATACACAGCATCACGTAAATCAATGTAATTATAGTTCTAATTCACCCCTCGGAATTAGTTGAACTTATTTAAACTTAAAGCATCTCCAATGTAAGTATGGATTGACTGTCAAAAATTATTGACATAACAACAATATTAAAAAAACTTACATTCTATATGTTAGAAATGTTCGATTGATAGACAACCAAATCAACATTTGATATCCAATAGTTTATGTTCAAAACATTTTTTTTTTTAATGACCTATCTTTTTTATATTGTTTCTTTAACTAACAATATTATTATTTTAATAGAAACACTAATCACTTTCTATATGTCATAAATATATTTGCTCAATCATGTTGACAGTGTCAAATAGACTATCTAAAAGTAGGCAGTCATGTAGACATTCTCTCTTCTTTTTTTTGTCACCTTAGTTTCACATTGAATGGAGATGATTGTATTGGAGAAGTATATTTGAAATCAATATTAGTTTGTCCTAGTTGGCATCCAATTTTTTCACAATCCACAGCTGCATTGAAGATGCTTTTATAATGGCCGGTCATAGAGACGAGAGAAAGACGGCATATTTAATATGAAAACAGAAACCGATTAATGATACTATAGAGAATAGTAATCGTTACAAACTAATTAATACAAACAGTGAAGGATATATATATATATATAAATTTTCAAATCAGTGCATCCTGATATAACTTCATGAGGATATTAAATGTGAGCCACTAGTTTTACATGCTTTGACTTAAGTATTTATGAACTTGTTAAAGCTTCTGCATAATGAGTGGTTCACATTCAATATCCTGATAAAGTTATATCAAAACGTTCTGACCAAATCGGGACTATATATATATATGTCCAACTACAAGCAAGTACTTTAATTTCAATCCATTTTATTTCATTTGTTCTGGAATTAACGTGATTTGTTTTTCTACTGTAAGAATGGCTAGTTATGAGGTTTTAATGGAGGATGGTGAATCCATATATACTGTACTTGTTAATGATTATGACTCTACGACTGTGAATTATTCGAATCTGTTTTTGCAGGAGGGTGAGGGTGACACGATTATTGGTTTTGACACGGAGTGGTCATATATGCATTATGAAAAGGAAACAAAAGTTGTCCTACTCAAATTCTGCAATAGAGCTTCTTGTTTGGTTGTGAAGATTAATGACAATTATACTCTGGTAAATAAAAACCTAGGCAGGTTTTTTTGTAACAAGGCCTTTGTGTTTGCTGGCGTTCATATGCAAAAAGACCTTGAAAAGCTGCGAAAACAGGTCGGGTTTGAAGTACCAAACTTTGTCGATTTGAGCCAATTGGCTTCCAAAGTATTCAACCGGCCTCTCCTCAGTGCTTGCGGTGTCAGAGAGTTAGCAAATGAAGTTTTGTTGGATCAAGAGATCAAGCCAGGAGTTTTTAATGCATTAGCTGAGTCTGATTTGAGAGGAGAAAATTTTTCTAGAGATTTGATCAAGGCTGCAACTGCTGATGCTTATGCTGCCTACAAGATTGCAAAGACTTTACTCAAGTAATTAAGAATTGATCAATTGAAGGTATGGTTTCACACTACATGATCATGAACACATCTTCTGTTATGCGGTTGTTATGTATGGGCATATCATTAGGCAAACCTTGTTTGTTAAGAGTTTTTGTCAGTTATCATCGTTTGTGTTTATTTGTGGTGTAATATTTTGTTTTTTAAACTTGTCTTTTCAATTTCTGTTATCTCGTAATTTTTTATTTGATTTGTTGCAATTTATCTTTAATGATTGTTAAATTGTTAATCACAAACATATTATAAAATTATCAGTACTAGTACGTACACTATCCCATAATAAGTCATTGAGCGGCGAGCACTAGATCTTATGCATATTATTTGCACACTCCTGGGTCCTTCACCAGCTTGCTTCAGGGAGGGTTATAAAAGTAAGTTAAAAGGACAAACACCGATGAGGGCAAAGAGCCACGATAAAACTATCCTTTAGAGTGCACTCAAGTGATTAGAGCAAAAGTGTCCTCTAACTATAATCCTTTAATAAAGTTTATTTTACAACTTAGACAGTCAATTGTGAAACCAGATCGAATTTTTTTTAGTGTGCTGATGAAAATTTTGTACATAAAAAATATTTTATTATATAATAAAAATAATAATTTTGATGATGAATCAAGATATTTGGAAGGAGAGAATTTTCATTACTCAAAATAAAATATAAAATAATGCAATACAATAAATCCAAACGATATGAAAAAAATCCTTTCTGAATTCGAAAATATCACAACACAAATTAGTTTTCTATTGTGATTTAGTAAGTCTAATCTTATTAGAAGTCTTTTTCTTTTTTATTTTCTTTTATTTATTTTCCATCAAAATCCTATTTTGATTTATTTATCATTCCTAATGGGAAATAAAATAAAAAAAGTAAGATGGGTCTTTAACTTGGAAACCAATATTTGAGCCCAATAGGTTCCTTTTAGATGATCCAATTTAAATTGTGAAGTTTGGGGATCCATGAGTTTTCTTAATTACAAGCTCCAATATATTCAGCCCAAGTACCAATTCACTCTTAATTAATTGAGCCCAAATATATTAATTTCAGTTTAGTCCACTAAAAAACTAAAATTGCACTCTTGAATTAAAATAAAATATATTAAATATTTTTACCTTAAGCAACTATGTGAAATATGTATCCTCATGAAAATTACCAATAGTTAAAATGTCTTTTGACCGTTGCATTATTAATTATATTATTTCTTAGGATCATCCTTATGTCGAATTGATAATTTTGATTTATTATAAATCATGATTCAAACTCCTTATTGAATACTTGATACCAAGATTTATTATTCAAGTCCTCGTAAGACCCATAAGATGGTATTTACTGTTATTTGATTATAACAACCATGATCTAAAAATATATATTCGCTATGACATATGAATCAATAATGCCAAACTATCAGGATTAAACCATTATTCTGTGGTCGTATTCATTGATAGCTCAAACGTTACAACTCATAATACATATGGTGCATTATTTATCTCAGGATTAAGATTTAAGATAGATATTTCAGTTGCTCTAGCTATTATGAATGTATTATTCCATTAATGGTAAAATCAAAATATGATATTCACTTGATTTGTTCAATACATCTTATTATGTTATAAATATATTACAACAAAAATATTATTAAAATTAAATATATTTTTATTTATTTTCTAAAAATAATAATAAGTTAAAATTAAAAAAAAAATCCATTTTAACTATTTTAAATCTATTATGTTATAAATATTTTATTAATTTAAATCCAAATTAAAATAATTTAAAGAGTGGTGCTATTGGCCCCTACCAGTCTATTTATGCCCCACTTTTTTAATTATGTAGTATTCTTTCTTCCTTTTTTTTTTTTTCCTTTATCAAAATTACTTGAAGGGACATACAATTTAAGGTAAAAAATCTTCTACAAAGTAAATCTAATAAAACCTCACATTCCTTTTTTTAGAAGAAAAAAAAAAACCACGTTCTTGTAATCTGTTTCTTAAAAAAAATAAAATAAATAAAATAAATATATAAAAATAAATAAATAAACTCTTAAACCCTAAAATTTGCTTCTTGCACACATACAAAATATTATGGAAAAGTCTGAGAACGATATCAAGCATATAGAAGAATTGTCTGAGAACGATATCAAACATCTGAAAGAATTGTTTGAGAATGACATGAAGCATCTACAAGAATTATTTGACAATGATATCAAACATCAGCAAGAATTGTCTGACAATGATATCAAGCATCGACAAGAATTGTTTGAGAATTGATACAAAGCATCTAGAAATAATTCTTTATCTAGAAGTAAGTTTGAAATTTACTTTTCTTTATAACGAAAGTTGTCATTGTGTTAAAACAATTATGTTCTTTTTTTTTTTTCTTTTCCACAATGAAATAAGAAGAAGAAAAAAAACTTTAAAAAAAAAAAAAATAAATAAGAAGAAAAAATAAATCGTTTAATGGAAGTGAGAGAGAGACGTATACATAGATTAGAGATAAAGAGATTAGAGATGAAGTGTGTTAAGTTTGAAAAATAAGTAATAAGGCTAGTTTTGTAAATAAATCCAAAAAAATTAATGCATCAGGTGCACTCATACAGGAAAAAATCTTTAATGTATCGGGTGCATTGCTAAGTGATGCAAACCATTTGTGGTGTACGCAAAGTAACATTATTGATGACATGTATATGATCAGTCAACATTTGATTACATGTCATGATGATTCAAAACCCGATTGTGTATACATTATTACTCAGCATATATACTTGATTACGTGTTCATAATGAGTTAGCAGGTTGATGACGTGTTTATAATAAGTCAGCATTTTCGGATGCCATGGATATCGGACATCATCACCGATGACAGTACTTGTATAGTTGTATCATGTATGTACGTTTGAAAGCACCTGATTATAGATTTATGCTTCAAACAAAACGACGGCCAACGAAATTGGAAGTCAAAGACGAAGGAATTTAAAAAAAAAATTAAATCTAAACGCCTTTCCAACTTCGATTGAATTTTCTCGAGAAAACCAGTAATTATAATGAAATTAGATACAAAGCACCCTAACATTAAATTCCTATTGGCCGAACATATTAGTAATTATGAGAATATAGATATATTTAGGAAATTAGAGTCATAATAGGAAAAAGGAAATTAATTAGTCTTAGACCAGGAATCCCAATTTAATTAGGATAAATACTATTTTGGTGTATATAAATATAGAGACAGAGTGTGTTGTTGTGACTTGTGACTAGTCCTTATAAAAAACACAGCAACTAATCGTTCAATTTTTCAATATTATAGAGTTATGCCTATTACTCATGAAATTAAGATGGAGGATGGTACAATGATGAAGACTGAGGCGGTATGTGGACACCATAGTAGAAAAGAGACCCTTCGACCTTTTTTGCTGCGCATGTACGAGGCCAGTGACATGGTTATTGGGCTCGACATGGATGGTCGTTATCTCCACAAGAAAAATTTGCCTTGGGTTTTTGATGTGCTTTTGGCTTGTGCTCCGTGTTGTTTTGTGTTGGCTTTGGCCTTGGCCTTGTTAATATAGCCTTTTTTTTCAAAAACAAAATATATATATATTTTGCAGTATATTTTAAATTTAACAGAAAATTCATATTCAGTACAAGATTAATTACTGATTTTTTTTTAAAAGATACTTTATAGAAGAGGGGCCAAAAGGCCAAGAGAAACAGAACAGAGACTGCCATCAAACAGCCACACACCCGAAACAAAACAAGGCCACTCAGACGGCCAAAAACAAAAACAAACACACAACCAAGGCAGCAGAAAACGAACTACAACCAATTCCGACATATAGTACATAATAATTAAATCATTTAAGAATATAATACCTTAATTACATTTGTTACAACTTAAGACTGTCATTCTTGTTTGTTTTTCCCTAATTAGAGCATCTCTCCTAGGGATGGCAAAATAACCCGTGGGTACGGGGCCTCGCGGGGACCCGCACTTATGGGGTGGGTATGGGTTTCAATTTGATAGGGATGGGGCGGGGATGGGAATAGATAGTAAACTTGCAATGGGTATGGAGAAGGGATGTGCTTTATAATCCCTGCCCTGTCCCGTCCTGCCCCGCCCCGCCCCTCTTAAAATATAATCTTTATTTTTTTATTTTATAGTTTTTTTTATTTTTTTATTTTTATTTTTATTTTTTTTTATGTTATGTTTAAAAATTATTGAATTTATTTGTTTAGTTGTGAGATTTATGTTTATTTTTAATATTTATTAGATGATTTTCATTAATTTTTTTAAATTACTTTATATATTATATCATATTCATTAGGATATATATTTATTATTTTAATATATAATTTTGATAAATGAGTTAAATGGGGCAAATAGGGTAAATGGGTGGGGATGAGTAAAGCATACCCCGCCCCACTCCATATATTGTGGGGTTTTATGTGAGGATGGGGTTTCGAAAAATACATGGGGCGGGGGCGGGGTGAGGTGTGGGGAGGGCCACCCCGCCCCAAACCTACCCCATTGCCATCCCTAATCTCTCCAAAAGTCTCCCTTGGAGACCCCCTTATTTAAGAGTGGGTGTTGTTGTAATGGGCATATGTTCCCATAATACTCACTTAAATGACTCTTTTATAATTTTTTATTATTATTGTATGTGGTACCCACTTATTTTTTATATACTCATGTACAATATTTTTTTTATATGTAGAGCCCACTTAATTAAGGGAGGCACCCTTTAATTAAGGGAGTAAACTCCACTAGATTCTAATTAAAGAAGTCATTAAGGGATCCCTTGAAGTTGTAAATGCAGCTCCTTCCTTAATTAAGCTAAGGGCTTAATTAAGGGATCCCTTGGAGATGCTCTTAATAGCACGGATACGGGGATACGGGAAATCTTCAAAATCTGGATACAGATCGATATAGCATTATACATCAATTAAAATAATATATATTTATATTTTATAATAATAATAATAATAATATGAAAGCATAATCTAATAATCCATTCAAAACATATTCTTAATATACATATGTCATAAAATCTATAAGTCATAAATTATTACAAATTCCAAATAAATGTGCTCAACAACTTTGCCTTTATTATTTAAATTAGTAAAGGTGCTCCTTTTATATTGAAGGGTAATTGCACAAATTTCCCTTGACGTTTGGAAAAATGACACAAATATGATAGTTTAGGTCTATCCATATAAAACCTACCCAACGTTTGATAAATGTTGCACAAACACCTGACGTTTGTTGAAATATCAAATCAAACTCTCTTATTTGAACAATCAGTAAAAACACTCATTGTCGTTAATTGATCGTAAGTTAAATTTATCAAAATATGATTATTTAATCTTTATTTTAAAATGAATAAAAAATAAAATATACTAATAATAGTAAAATTAATTTTTTTAAAAAATTATCAAATATATCATGAATAAAAAATAAAATCTATATATGAAAATAAAAAGCAAATAATATTTAATATAGAAACAAAAACTATGCAGAAGACATACACATTATCAAGATGGATATATGTCCACTAGCATCTCCTCCATATATGTATTTTTATATTTTAGATAATTTATTTTTTATGATTTTATTATTTATTTATAGTATATTTTTATATAAAGTTTTAATTTTTTTAATTTTAATTTCCTACAACATTTTTTGTATATTTTTTTCATTATTTGTTTTAGTTCACATATATTAAAAGTCATTTAAATAATATTTTTTTCTTGATATAGTGATTTTCCATTTTGGATGTTCTAGTCTAGCTATGTCCCTTATTACTATGTACAATAGTCTTTCTATTATCAGTTCGAACTGACAAAAGTTATATCAGTTCCTTGTATGTGGACCACTGGATTTAAATACTTTGACTGACAAGTGCATACAGCCAAGTCAAAGTATTTAAATCCAGTGGCCTACATGTAAGAAACTGATATAACTTTTGTCAGTTCGAACTGATAATAGAATTTCTGCTACGTACAATATTTGAGAAATATAATTACTGTAATACACAAATAAAGTTTCATTACAACCCATGTCAGTTCTATCAAAACTAAAAATATAATGCACGTACACCTGTTAAGATCGGTATGTTGGACACCTATGCCATTCCTACACTTATTAATAATTCGCTTTTTTTTTTTTTTTTTTACTTTGCCACCATACGCATCATAGATATTTTGTTCGGCCCATCTTATTCGAACTTCTAAATCCGTCATGCCTAGCTAAAATTAGCAGTGTATTAATTACTAAAAACAATCTAATTTTTTTTTTGAAAATTAAGCAAGAAACCAAAACACCTGAACAGGGGACTAAACGCACAAACAAACTCACAAGCAGGGGAACAAAAACCACAAGGCCCACACCCAGCAAACAAAAGCAACAGAAACAACAGAAAAAGAAAAGAGAAAACCAACCAGACACAGAGCTGCAAGGAAGCAAAACCCAAAGAGACCCCAACCAGAACCTGACTAATCCAGACTCCATTCAACCATACAGACCCCACCTTCTGCACCGTTTTTGGCTAGTAAATCAGCAAAAGCGTTGTAGTCCCTTGAACAATATTCCACCTGAATTTTGTGCAGTTTCCCCAGGCAATTTCTGATATCCAAAATCTGCTGCCTATACAACCAGCTTCCCACCCCACTTCCATTAATCCAAGACACCGCCGTCTTAGAATCGCTTACCACCACAATACATTTATCCTTCAACAAATCTAATTTTGTGCACGTAAACTGCAACACACGAAGCCATGAATGTGTTGAATGACCTATTGACGAAGCTGGCGATCAGGGAATGATATTAAAAGCGCCAGAACTGGAGCTAGGCATGACAGGGAGGATGAAAACTGGAAGGACACCACCAAATGTAGCAAATTCATTGGTGGGAGGAGGAGCAACCTGTCCTTGTGGCTTGCCTGAAATTCATGGAAAATAAATTATTAGTCAATTACCTTGCAGTTGATAGTCTTCCCATTTTAATTGTTCATGGGATTTGTGATTGTAGCAGGTCATAGCTGAAAGTGAAATGAGCAGGCCTAGATTAGAATCACGGCAAAGAGTTGGAATCACGGCAAAAGTTAACGATAGAGAGATTGTGGGTGTTAATGGCGTTTTTATAGTGAGTAGAGACTCAAAACACGTTTAATGGAGTTTTGCAGGAGGGTACGAATATAGGTTTCGACACCGACACCGAGTTGTCCTACTCAAGTTCTGCAATTGAAATTCTTGTTTGATTGTAAAGATTAAAGACGATTATAGAATAACTGAAAACCTCGGGAGAGAGGTTTTCCTGTAACAAGTCCATTGTCTTTGCCGGCGTTAATATACAAAAACACCTTGAAAAGGTGAGAAACAGTACGGCTATGAAGTAGGAAACTTTGTGGATTTACTTAACTCCAATTCCAGTTATGTAGTTGTTGATGTTTATGCTGCCTACAAGATTGCCAAGAGGTTGCTGTCTGAAGAAATTGTTCCTAAAACATTTGAGTTTATATCTTTGTGATTGATGTATCACAATTTAGAAATTAAAATTTTATTTTATTTGGATTTATATTCTTTTTTCTTTTCTTTTTTTCTTTTATTGTATTTGTTTTTAATACCCTTTTAGGAAAGAATAATTATAAATTCCTTGCGATTACAAAAAAGATTTTATTTTCAAAATTTGAATTAAACTAAACCACTATATAATAGGAAAAGTATTGGTAATTCCAATTTGAGTTGGAAACGAACCCTAAAAGAAAACTTATAGGTGAAGCACCTCATTCATCTTTGCAAAATTATCACTTTTAGTTATAATAAGAATGGCTAAACCTGAAGTTCTGATGGCGGGTGGTATGACAGTACTGAAGCCTGAGGTGATCTATTCAGTAGGTGATGGAAGACGGTGCCTCGCGCAGTTTTTGGAGCGCATGTATGATCATGGTGGTGACATGATTGTTGGTTTCGACACGGAATGGACATCTTATTATAGTGTTAGTGAAGAAAAAATACAAGTTAAGTTGCTCAAGTTCTGCAATCAAGGTTGTGTTCTGCTACTCGATTTTGCTGCATACGGTTATTATGTGAACCATTTTTTTGCAAATGACGACATAGTATTCGCCGGTGTTCATCTCAACAAAAGCCTAGAGATGTTGCGAAAAACATGGGGGCGTGACATTGAGATAAGAAATGCGGTGGATTTGAGTGAAATGGCAGCCGATGTACTTCATCAGCCTCGCTTGACCGCATTTGGTGTCCGTGCCTTAGCAACTGAAGTCTTGGGTCAACCATGGAAGCCAAGGCCCTACACTTTGAGCATGACATATGATCCTTGGTCTGGAACGCTTGGTTATGAAAGGATAGAATGTGCAACTATTGATGCTTATGCTACCTACAAGATTGCTAACAAGTTACTATCCAGAAATTGTCCCTAAAACCATACCACATGAGGAGATTTTTATGTGCTTACAAGGTGTTTGCTTTCAATTTTAGGGTTTCTTTTTGTTACCGTTATCATCTGATATGTTTTGATATGGTATATTTTCGTTATTGTAAAATTAATTCAAAATGTCTTTTGGATCGGTATTGTTTTGCTGACAATCAAATTATTATTTTACAAGTTTTAATTTCAGTTTATTTGTCTATTATTTCTTTCAATTTATTTTAGGCGTAAAGTTTCTAGATTTGATCTCCTATACTCTTTTTTTTTTTTTTTTTTTTTTTTGGGTGAAAACCTTAATTTGGCAAAGAGAACCTTTTTGTCAAATTAATGGAGACTGAATATGTATCGAGAGGTAGTTAATCGGCTTTCCATACGGAATAGAGTAACTTTTTGGTGCGAGATTTTCCGTATAGAATTTCAAATAGTTATCAGTACCTATTGGATTACCACCGATAGCAATTGGAGATTCCACATGGTAATCCAGCACCTGAAAATTTATATATACTAGTTTACGGCCCGTGCAATGTAATTTGAGTTCCAATTCACTCCTTCAAATTACTTCAAGCTGCTGATAAGTCCATACAGTCATAAATCATAAGTGCATTCTATAGTGGGCATTCATAACAACATTAGTATCAACAATGAATCAAATCATCAAAAACCATCCCATCTGGCTCAACATTGGACCTCTTAATCTCTTCAAAACATCATCAAAAAGCCCACTCTAACAGTACCTGTTATCAATCTACAATAAAAAAAATAAAAATAAAAAAAAATAAAAAAAAAGCTGTATAAACACAATTACCACATCCGTCAGCTGTCAAACATAATACCCCATGTAACAACATTTTCTATGAGACATTTTATCAAACATCTTACGTACGTCCTCAATCCCTCCACTAGACAATGACCTCCTCTCACGTTAGTCAACGGACGTTAGATTTAATGTTTGACCGTGTGATAAAAATAAAAAGTCAAGAATACCCTTGACATTATTTAATAATGTTTATTTACTTTTATAACTTTAGAGAATTACAATTTTACCCTCCGACCTTTTACAATTTAACAACCTTACTTATTTTGATTGTCCAATAAAAAATGGACAAGTGTTATAAAACTTGTTTTTTTTTTCGAGTCATTCAAAAAATTAAATAATAAAAGAAAACTAATAAAATACATTAAAATAAATAATATCATATAAATATTACAAATGTTTTTTTTTAAATCTTATAAATGTATCAAAATATTAAAAGTTATTAAAATTATTATTAAATTTAAAAAATGAATTAAAGGAATAAATATATATTTAAAAAAGGAATTTTTTTTATTAAAATATAAAGAGGGATGCTAGAATCACTCTCTCAATCCACTCTCTCAACCTACTCTCTCTTCATATGATGACATGTGTACACATTCTACTTTTTTGACATAAAATTTAGAACCATATAAATACACTGTTTTCTTTTTTTAATGTTGCTTACAATTCAAATCTACATTCCCAAATTGCCCTTTTTCTTCTATAATATATAAAACCAGAATTAATATGTTTAAAAATATCTAGAATTAATATTATATATATATATATATATATATATATAAATTAACAGTACATTCAAAACTATAAAAAGAGGCTAAAAAGAGATGTTTAAAAGCCATTCTAAAACAACTATTTTATTCTGTAAAATAAACAGTTTAATTAATATTTAATATAATAAAATAAAATGACAACGGTGAGAAGACTAATTAATATGCAATTATAATATACAATTTAATTAGTATAATATGTTGTTTAATTGCATACTATATATACATTTATTTATTTATATATTGTTTTTTTAATATTACAATATTTATATAATGTTAAAGTTATTAATTCTAGTTTTTTTTAAGCATTTAATTCTAGGTTTTATTTATTGAAGAAGAAAAAGGGTAATTTGGGGAGATGTTAGTTGGTTTTAATGGTAAATAACATTAAAAACAGTGCATTTATATGGCTTCAAATTTAATGTCAAAAAAGTAGAATGTGTACACATGTCATCACATGAAGAGAGAGTGGGTTGAGAGAGTAAGTTGAGAGAGTGATTTTAGCATCCCTCATTGAGGAGGGAAGAAACCCAAGTTCAAAATCAAGATATCTTTGAATAAATAAATAAATAAATAAATAAATAATAAAAAATAAAAAATAATAATAATAAAAAAAGCAAATCCAGTTACATTCAAATCATCACTTCCTATGTTTCTTCGTTATCGTACATCAGTAAATTTTGTAATTCAACATCTTCATACACTAAATCAAATAAACACCAAGACGAGAAAAAAAAAAAAAAAGAGGTTAAAAAATATAACAAACAAATCACACAAATTTGTTAAATGGCTTCCTTCCAATTGTTGCAGGCATGGAAATGGTGGAATCAACACTAAGATTTCCTATAGTTTGCAGTGAAATCAAAACAGAATTTAAACAAATTTAAAAACAAAAACACAATCACCATTAGATTTCATTCAGATTCAAACCCAAATCAATAATTGAAAAAACAAAAACTCCATCAAATTCAATTGAAGCCAACCCTAAATCCATCATCATCATTCAGATTGAAACCCAAATGAAACCCAGCCAAACCATCACCATCATCCAGATACCAGATTCTTCATCATTAAACCCAAACCAGATTCAACATCATCCAAAAACCAAGCCAATCCCACTGTCAAACCAAACAAGATTCAACGAGATCTGTTTTTTCTTAGAGAGGGAAGATGGAGATGTTCAGTCAAGATGAAACATGACCACTATAACAAAACTTGAGGCTTTAAAGATAAGACGGAGAGGTTCAGAGAGATAAATCTGGGTTACTTTTAGAGATGATGAATTTGGTTTTTTTTTTTTTTTTTTTTAGAGAAAAAATATGAAGAGGTTTTTAGTGAAGAAGGTTTTGATTTTTGATTTTTTTTTCATATTAGGATTATAAAAGTAAATAATCAAGTAATTTACGGATCTTAAGTCTTCTCAAGGTTTTTTTTTTTTTTTTTTTTCCTTTCTTTTTTCTTCTCAAGTTTTACTAACATTGAGTAAATATTCAGGGACATTTCGGTATTTGTAGCACCCAAATCCAATTAATGGTTAAATTTGACCAACTTTGACTAGTAGGGGAGGTCATTGTCAATTAATAATAAAGTTATTTTTTGTTGTCAAAAGCTAAACCTCAGGGAGGTTGGTTGCAATTTACTTTTTAAAAAATAAGAAAGAAATTAAAGACATAAATTAAAAGAAAAAAAAAAAAAAGGAAAAGGAAAGAAAGAGAGATCTTCACCGTCCATCCCACAGATGGATGGTGAAGTTAAAAAATAAAAAAAAATTAAAATAAATAAATAAATAAAACTAATGAAAATTAACCGATGCTAACTGTCAAAAAGTTAACCAAGGATTAAAAAATTGACTATTGTAAATTTTATATGTTTTTATATTGATTTTTCCCATGTTTTTATAAAAGAAAAAAAAAAAATGGATGGATTTCCATCATCCATCTTTTAGGATGGATGTATGGTGGAGATCAAAAAAATTTAAGGTTATTTAAAAAAAAAAAAAAAAAAATGAGGTAGAGATCTAGATTGAATTAGGGGTGTGCGTTTTTGGTTTGGTTTAGGCTGAAACTCAACGTTAAACCAAACCAATATAGATCAGTTTGACTATATTTTAACCCAAACCGAACCAATGTGATTTTTCAAACCAAATCAAAAAAGGTCGGGTTGGTTTGGATAGGTTTATCGGTATAGATATGAACTCAATTTATTTTATTTTTTTGTATTATATTATATATATAAAGGAAGTATAGAAAAATCAAACGAGTAATTACCGTGTATATATATATATATATATATATATATATATAGAACGAATTACACCCACCTCCCTTGAGGTTTGCTAAATTACAGATGAAAACGGTTTTATCATTAACTAACACTCACTCCCCTCCCGTTAGTCAACGTCCGTTAGACTTAAACTTTGACCATATCAGACCATATAAAAGTCCGAAATACCCCTAAGTATGTCTATTTACTTTTATAACCCCAGAAAAAGACAAAACTAAACTTTTTAAATTTAAAAAAAAAAAAAAAAACCAAACAAAACTAATTAAAAAAATTATTATTATTCTTATTATTATTATATAATAAAAAATATATAAAACTTGATGTATATTAAAAAAACTTATTAAAAAAATTAATATTACAAATAATTAAAAAACAAAAATAGAAATTAAAGCTTTTTTTAATTAAACTTGAAAAACAGAAATTAAAAAACAAAAAAGAAATAAAAACAATTATCATCTTCATCATCCCACAACCATCATCATCTTCATCATCATCACATAGCCATCATCATCCCACAGACGTGGCAGCATTGATCATCCTTGATCTCCATACGACTCCACAGCTCTTCGACTCGAATCCATCTCTCCAAATCACACCCAGTGACAAATAAGAAACCCTAATCTCCCAAAACCACCAGCCCACAAATCAGTAAACCTCAATAAAAGTTCCTGATTTGCCCACAACAATCAAAACACAATACAATCCAATCAAAACACGAAATTTCCAACAATCAAACAAAATATAATCCAATCAAACACATCCAATTTTCAAGTGTATATCTAGAAAATTAAAAAAATTCGTAGTCATTCATTCAACAAGTTCGCAACAAATCGAACTCCGTCAACAACTATCACGCTCCGTCGACTGCAAAAAAGAAAGAAGAGGAGAGAGCGGCGGGCAGAGAAAAATAGAAGAGAATCGGGGAGATAAAGAGAAGAAGAGAACATCGGGGAGATAAAGAGAAAGAAGAAGAGAAAGAAGAGAATCAGGGAGGGAGAGAGAGAGAGATCAGCCGATTTGGGGTTTTTGATTTTTGGGGTTTTAGGTGTTTGATTTGGGTTTCGTTTGGGGTTGGTGGTCGATTTAAATTGAACCCAGATTCGATTCAAACCCATATGTGTGTGAGAGAAAGAGATGGTGGTTTGGTGGTGGTGTGTGCGTGAGAGAGAGATGATGGTGGTCTCACTGGTCTGGTGTTGTGCGTGAGTGTGAAGGCAGTTGGGTGGTGGTGTTTGGGATGGTGTTGTGCATGAATGTGAAGGCAATTGGAGTTGATGATAATGATGGTTTGATTTTGGTTTGGTGTTTGTGATGATGGTGTTTATGGGTTTTGTGATGTGGGGTTGATGAAAATGTTGAAGATGATGATGTTGCAGATGGAGATGTCAGATGATGATCTTGAAGATTTTTGAATTTTTTTTGGTTGATATATGTTTTTTCAAATTTTAATTTATTGTTGAAGATTTAATTAAATAAATAATAATAATGTTGAAGATGAAGTTTTATTTTTATTTTTTATTTTAAATATAAGATTATTATTATTATTTAATTAGTTTTTAATATATTTTAATTTTAAATTTCAAATTAAATTTAATTTGAAGATTATTATTATTATTATTAATTAGTTTTTATATATTTTAAATTTAAATTTAAATTTAATTTGTTTTTGTTTTTCATTTTTTATTTAATTAAATACAAAATTACCATACCGCCCTTCCTCACAAGGTCAACGGTTAGATTAGACGGAAATTGACTGACGGGAGGGGAGATGGATGTTAGTTAATGATAAAGTCGTTTTCATTTGTAATTTAGCAAACCTCAGAGGAGGTAGGTGTAATTCATTCATATATATATATACCCTGATTAAAGACATGTTTAACAACATTTATTCTTTTGAAACCCTAGTACATCAATCAATCAGAAGAATTATATCAAAACAAATAAATAAACTATAAAAGCTTAAAGGTAAAAGTTATAAAACTTGGACCGAATAGAAAACGTAGGTGAATTTTATATTTTAGTTTTACTTTCTAAAATATGTGGTTTGGTTTGGGTCGGTGAATTATTTCACTCAACCCCAAATCGAACCACCTTTAATTGGTTTGTCCAAAAGACAAACCGAACCACCCATTTTTTATATTTGTAACCGAACCAACCCAATGTTGGGATTTATGCCTTAAAGCTTGTAATTTGTAAATGTAATAAATTCATTTAATAAAAGAAGTAGTTATTTTATTCAATTAACATAACTCATACATTTATATTATATGTGCTAACATCCAAGATTGCTAGATGTAATCTCAAAATGAGTAAATGAATGTCGTATACAGAGGAATTCATTTTGAGACATGCAATCTAAAGTGTCCGTAAAAAGTAAATAAAGCTGGGTACTTTATTTGTGGTTAATCTACAGCTACAGTCCATTCCGTAATGTACGGTGGTCTTATCCTAAACTACTCATTTAGTGTTATGAGAATAAAGGCACCTTATATGATGTGATCATATATGACTGGGCCATAATCTATATGAATCTATCACTAAGATCCGTTAGTTAAAAAGATTCATATATATTGACAAATGATGGTTGTATATAGGTGATCTAAATCCTGAGTGTCTTACTGAATCCTTTGAGTTAGATTGTGTTTCTTGAAATACCATGGGTGAGATTGAAATATTATTCCTGATCAATAACTTCGTATCTTGGAATCACGGTTTGGCTTGTGGCTAGGAAGGTATGCACACATGCAATAGTGGAATCCACTCCTTCTTACGAGAAGTAGATAAGTAGTTCCCTTAAGGGTTGATTCGAGACTTAAACGATTAAGAGCGCTCTCATTCTTTTGTAAAGAATGAAGGATATAATCATTCATTAGAGAATCAATGGCACTTAAAGGAAAAGATATAATTATAGAGGTATAACGGACTTTATAACCTAACTCTAATTATGTACTACTTGTGGAGGATCATATCATATGTAATAGCTATATCGATGGACATTAATAATTTGGTTGTGTAAAACATCTATAGTTACGAGAGTACAACCTTTGGTTTATAGTGGATAACTTCGAGGTTAATAATTGTGAAATATTAATTAAAGAGTTTAATTAATTTTTCTAAGTATTATTGGGGCTCAAAATTGTGGGTCCATTAGGTTCCCTTGCTAGCCCTTTACAATTGACAGTAACAAGGCTCACAGAGAATTGGATAGTCCAATTAATTGTGTTACGAAAGTAATTTAAATATATTTTGGGAATTAATTAAATGATGTGATTATTTAATTAATATATTATTTAATTGATAAATTAAATATTATTAATAATATGATTATTTAATTGACATAATAATAATTAAGAATTATTAATAGTTATATGGAGGTTTCAAGTTCGAACCTTGACAAGAGCAAAAGAATAAAATAATATAATAAGTGATTATTTTTATTTACTCTAAATAGGTCAAAGGTTCAAACCCTAGTGGTGACCGAATTAAAAAGGATTTAGAATCCTATTTTAACTTGGATTACGAAACCCTAGGATCCTAGTATATAAGATATACTTATAAAGAAAAATAAACAATTGAAACCCTAGAGAGAAAGTGAGAGGTGCGGCCACATTGAAAAGAAAAAAGAAAAAGTTTTCTTCTTCCTTGAAGCTTGGCCGAAATCACAAGGGGAAGCAAGGTGTTGCGTTTTGATTCACTCAAGCCTTCATTCAACTGCTCCCCGAATCCGTGATGTGCCCACACACATAGTTGCTAGATTGCAGGATATAGCTCGGAAGGCTTAGTGGTGAAGGATAAAAAAGAAAACGAATGAATGTTCTTCAAAGGCATGAAAGCAAATCTCTTCCTCATATTCGTGTATGCAAAAAGGTCTAAATAAGATGATAAAATTTTTGAAACCTATCGTTCTTAAATATCTTGATTTTGATTGATTTCTTTTCCGTTGCGCGACTTACACCCAAACTTTATGGGTTGGGTTGGTCGGTTTGGTTTGGTTTGACAGTTTTTTGTACACCCCTATACTGAATCTTCACTAGATCCATCGATCTCCATGGAAATGGATTTTCATGAAGATAGATAGGAAAGGGACCAAGAGCTCTCATTGCTGCAAAACAGGGGCGGTGAGCCTCCTCAGCCGCCCACGTTCACAACTAGGGGAAGCCTGAGTATCTCTCTCTTCATAACGGTTTCGTTCAAACATAGCCATTGCGTTGGGGGAGAGGCTCTAGCCTCCCTCTAGCCGTGAACAATGGCGACATGGGAGGCTTGGTGAACTCGTTTTATAGTGAGAAGGAGCTCGAGCCTCGAGCTCTTCCTCCTATGGATATTGGGAGATCCATTAATCCTAATGGATCTCCATAGATCTGTTAGAGAGGCTTAGGAACAATGGCGACATGGGAGGCTTGGGAGATCCATTAGGATTAATGGATCTCCATGGATCTAGTAAAGATCCAAATTAGATCTCAACCATCCATCTTTCAAGCTTCATCCTTCTCGTGAAAGCAGAACAAGAAGACTTGATAGTTGATAATGGAGTCGTGAACGACTCGTTGTCAAGTCCAATCTATCTTGACGGTTCTTGCCAAGAACTCAACATCTCTCTTGTGATTAGAGCCACTAATAACTAACACAACACATCTAGCATATGTTGTGTTTGTGATTCTTTTGTTCACCATATAAAGCCAAGGCAATTTCTTTATGTAGACATTCAATTTCAGACTTTCTTTTCTCAGTTTTGTCGTTTTGATCTCAAATTTTATTGCTTTTAGATCTAATTATTACTTTATATTTTGTTCTGGTTTCTTGTGTTCTATATTCTGGTTGATCATACACATTTGATTTCGGTCTTTCTTTCTTTCTTCCTTTTATCTAGCTTGTGAAAAATCTCTAATTAAAGTAGGGGAAGATCTTTTACCGCATGTTAAGAATTGGTAAAAAATGGTGAATGTGATCATCATTGAGGCCTCAAAGTTTTTTAATGATAATCCTAAGCAAGCAAATATTCACTGTCGCAAGGTGTTTTCCCATTTAAATTTAATGAAACGCTATTAGCATAGCAAGAAAGCTATTAGGAAGTTGAAGGATGTTGTTGAAATCTTGCACAATTCAAATTAGTTTCAACCAGTACAACTCATAAGGAGACATGAGTTTAATACATCGAAGAAGGTTACCAAGCTTTTGAATAGAGAACTTCTATTTTGAAGGAAATCATTGTTATATTGTGTAAATCTGATGTTAACATGGTTGGATTCATGAAATAAGTGACATCGGTAAGACAACATAAGATAGTCTTTGTGGAAGTGTCTAAAACACCTGTCATAAATAAAAAAAAAATATTTAGCAAAAATTGGAGAAAAGTCGGGGTTGGATTTCCATGAAAAGTCTGATAATGGACGAGCAATGACATTATATGACCATTTGAAGAAATAGGTTGTTTAATCCGGAAAAGGGACAAGAAAGAGGAGATTATATTCATGGCAGCAGTGGACCATAGTGAAGAAAAAATATTCTTCTAATTTTATATAATATTTTGGACATAATTAATTTAAAGTCGGTAGGAATACCTTTGGGCAGCAATTACAAGGGATTAAAATTACTGTAGACAACTGGAAACAACAATGTGCTAACAAATCAGATAGATTCTCAATGAAGTGTTCATATTGATTCTGTACAAGAAGTAGAAGCTTGGAGTCCTTTTAAAAGCATAGCAAGTACGTGTGTTGATCATCCTGATTTGAAAGCTATAGCGCCTGAAATAGCTAAGGAATGTAGATGTATGCTCATTGCAATTGTTACCATAGAAAAGACATTAAAAAAAATCAGGGACAAAATGAGTGGAAAAATGAATTGAGAGAAACTCTTTTTTTTTAACTGAAGGAATTGCGAAGGAGGTATGTACAAGTATAAAGTTGGGTTATCCTTATCTAGAAAATAAATAGCTCAAACAGAGTTTCTTGCTTTGTAGTTGCTAGATGCACCCATGATGCTTCCATTTGAGACTTATTCATATATACATTATACCATGCTTGTTCATCAACACTATGGAAAAAGCATGGTGTAATGTATATACGCCGGTCAACAAACTCAATGCCATTTTTTTGTTGCTAAACGCTTCTAAGGGGTAAAACATTCCCTATTATGGCATTCCTTCTGATAACGAAATGTTTAATATACATGATTCTTCAAAGACGTTTGAGGGAATTGCAAAGAGGGTATGTACAATTATAATGTTGAGTTACGATTATCTAGAAAATAAAGAGTTCAAGCAGAATTTCTTGTTTTGTAGTCGCATGGACCTTGAAGTTGTAATATTGTAGGTAGATTATGATATATATATATATCTTCTTTGCATTTATTACAGGACTAATAATACATGGTTGGTTGATGTTGTAGGTCATGGTGCAGTCATTTTAATAGGATGCAAAGCTGAGAGATTTGTATTGGAAAATAACAATGATGGAAGCGTAAGGAAGACGAAATGTTCAGGAGTGATAGCAAAGTCTTTGAATAAGAAAATAACAAAGCAATTGCAATTGAAGCCAGGATAACAATCTCGGCTTGGAGTTTAAAGGCAAATCCTATGAGGGTGGAATCATTACCTCAGTCAACAAGGTGGTTTCAGGATATAATTCCGATGCAATTAGTACTAGAGCCATCATTGAAACTCCTGCACTAGGACCAGCATCATTTGCTACATTATGTCCCTAGGAATCTGGAGCTGATTTGAAACAAAGGATGCTAAAATATGCGAGAACTGCTCGTTTGATAATGATAATCAGGGATCGAGGCTTTGGAAATGTTAAAGTAGAAGGAAGGATAAGCCATAAATTAGACTCATTAGACAGAGAGAACCTAAGGGCTGGATTGAGGCAGGGCACTGAGAATCCTGATAATAGTAGGAGCCGTTGAGGTTGGCACACACCGGAGTGATGGACAGAGAATTAAATGTAAATGGATTAATAAAAAGGAATTGGAGGAGTTCCTAGACACTGTGTATGCGGCAGAAGGGCCATTGTCGCAAAATGAGAATTGGATGATATATTTCTTAGCTTATCAAATCAGAAGCTCTAGGATGGGGATCGATGAAAATGAAGGCGCGATTGATGAGAATAGGGAGAGTTGGGAAGCACAAGGTCTGTATGTATGTAGTGCTAGTGTTCTTCCAACCGCGATTGGTGTCAATCTATGTTGTATTGATTGATTGCATCATTTGCATTCACATGATCACACTAGGAAGTCTTTATAAGAGGCATGAAGTCTTGGTTAGAGTTGGGATGACTCGGATAGCCAAGCAAGAAAACTTGTCTAGGTCGGGAGGACTTGGATAGTCATGCATGGGAGGCTCTCTAGAGGCATTGAAAAAATATATAAACGTGTCCTAATATAATATAGGAGAGGGGGGAGGGGGTGGGGGAGGTGAATAGATTTTAATCCCTTTTTACTATTTTTTGAGATTAGTCAATTTTCAATAACAACCCCAACTAGTCAACAACTAAAACAAGTGTGAAAATGCGGAAAGTAAATGACACTTGAATTTTTACGTGGAAACCTTTACGGGAAAAACCACGATTTGTTAAGTGCGCCACACCTGAACCTCAATCCACTAATTGTAATGGCAATTACAACCTAGGTTGACCACGTCAAACCTCACACGGTTACTAATCTACCACTACTACCCGCAGGCCTTCAAAAGTGAATCTAGTCCATGCTTGCAAAACTATCACAATAGTAACTACAAGACTTGACTCTAAAAGAAGAGATAAAACAACCTAATGTGAATTCATGAAATACTCAAGATGCTAAAAATGCAAGGTTAGACATATAAGCTTATCTAGGCATGGATGAACATGTTAAACATTCCTAGATATCATTTTGCTAGATGACATGCATATAACATAGTTAAATAGGCAACCAAAGTCCTATATGCAATATCTACCACAAACAACTCACAAAACACAATAAAGAAACTATCTTGAACCTATTCAAGTCATAAAGATGCAATCTTGAATCAAGTCAAGTGATAAAAAAGCTATCTTGTAAAACAAGAACATATAGATATGAGAATGATGTTCTAGATACAAGTCATGTGAGCAATAATAAAAACCCTAAATGAAATCAACCTAGAATCATGCTAGATGATGTATGAAAGATGCAAGATGAAGGGTGTTTGTGATTTGGAAGCTTAAAAGATGAAGTCTTGATACCTTTGCTATGAAGAAAACTTTTTGCTCTCAAAAGATATGATTTTTTTTGCTCTCTAAAAACGACCAAATGTAAGAATTCCCATATCTTGATTGGGTTATTTCGTGGACAAACCACATATTGGGGATTCTTTGTAAGGGTAGCTTAGGTATTGGTGTTCATGTTCAAGGCCCTTTGAAGACCTCATCGTGATAAGCACCGAAGGTAATTTCTATGTGCTTAATTGCTTTGAAGAGATAGTTGTACACACTCACAATTCATGTATAGTGTTTAATTTTTGTATGTTGTGTGTGTTCTTGATATGTGCATATTAATGATCATTTACATATCTTCTTGCATGCTTACATGATTGCATTTTTTATGACCTAAGCAATGTCAATTAAAGACTTAGGATTGCATTCATTGTGTTAGGCGCTGTACAAGGCGCTGTTGAAAGCACTGTATGTACAGCGCCTATATGAGACCTGGTTGAAATAGACTTTTTAAATGCATCAGGTCTGATGCATTTTTGGAAGGCACTATACGAGCGCTGTATAAAGACGCTGTATGTACATCGCCTATCTCAAACCCGAGAGGATTAGTTTTGAGGCACTGTTCAAGTGCTGTACAAAAGCGCTCTACGAACAGCGCCTATGAAGGATGTTCTTCATTTCCCAGGAAGGCGCTGTACAAAGCGTTGTACGTACAGCGCCCAAGGAAAATTTTGTGTCATTTATCAAAACGCACCAGTTTGCTTTTGACACCCTATAAATATGCCTCTTTGACTTTAGGTCAATGTGCTGAGTTCAGAATATCATATATTTTCCTTAGAATATTTTTCAAGTGAAAAATTCTCAAAGAACTCACCTTTAACCACTCAAATCAAATCCTTTGTGCATCAAATTTCATATTGCATCTTCTATGTCTATATAGAATGCATCCATGCATGGGTTTGCATCATCACAACTTGCTTGGTAAGATTTTGATTAACTTCATTTTATTTTAGTATTTTTACTATCAAGCCATCTCTTAAAATTACTTGTATGTTTTAGATTATATGCTAAATACAAGAATAGAGAATTTGATTGTGATGAATTGATTGAGTATTGTATTGTGATAGCTAATTAGGTTTTTGCTTAATCTTGATTAGCTAAGCTTTTTGATATGTCATTTAGCTCTTGATATCTAGGATTGATTTAATTGATGATATCATCATCCTAGATAAGCATCTAAGGTTCCCTAGCCTTGTTTGTCATTTGAATATTCATACATATTCACATAGGTTGCATAATCTCTTCATTGAGAATTAAGTCTTGAGGCTAAAATTGCTTAGGCCTTAAGCAATTGGACTAGAGCCACTTTTAAAGGCCCGTGTGGTAGAAGTGGGGGGTTATTGACCGGAGTGTTAGATGAGGTCTACATAGGTTGTAAACTCCATTTCAATTAGTGGATTTCGAGGTTCGAGTGTGGCGCACTAAATAGCCCGTGGTTTTTCCCAATGGTTGGGTTTCCACGTATACATCAAGTGTTATTTAAATTCCGCACTATATTACACTTGTTTGTCTTTTGACTAGTAGGGGTATTTTCGTAAAATTGACTTACATGTGAAAATTGGGTAATAAAGCTTAAAATCTATTCACACCCCCCACCCCCCCTCTAGATATATTTATCATATACACCGAGTGTTTATTCGTTCCTTTCACCAAAGGTTATCAAGACACATATATATGAGATCCAATTAAAGTGGTGTTGTTTTGAACAAAAAACACTTCAGCTTCTTGATGATGGACTGCCACGGTCCGGACTGCCGCGGTTGAACAACCACGGCACAGCAAAATTATTGCTGTCGCTCGACTGACGCGGTTGGTCCAACTGCGGCAGCTGCACCGCGGCAGAGACATCAGGTCTCTGTCGCTTAACTGCTGTGGTTATCCAACCACGACAGGTACCGCGGCAGAGATAACACATCTTTGTCGCTTGAGTGCCGCGGTATGCCAATAACGGCGGCAACCGCGGTAGAGAAGGGCTGGGCCTTCTCAGCAGCTTCTCACATAGAAAATACATGCAATTGTGCAGATGTGTGAGTGAAGATCATATACCCAAAAAGCAATAATCACATATGCATGCTAGAGTTTTGTGCGTGTGCAAACTAAATCTCTTCAAATGAGAGTTAGGTCAAGTAATCTACCTTCTTTGAAACTCTTGATTCCACAATGAGGTTCTTTGGCACTTGAGAGAATTTCTTCAATCCTAAGCTACCCTTACAAAATGAACCCCATTGTGATTTTGTCAACAAAATACGCCAATCAAAAGTGAGGCACTTACAGGCATGAGTGCCTTGGATAGGGAGTTGGCTTTTATGTTGGTAGGCCTAGGCGTATGGATAGAAATAAACTCCAAAAGAGCGGGGTACATGGGATGTGTATGCACTCTTGAGGAATTTCTAATCTTCCATCAATGTTGGTTTTGTATGTTGTCCAATATATGGTGGCTCTGCATCATTGAAGGATTTCATACTTTCCAATAGGGTTGGATAGACATAGACTCCACTAGGTTGGATAAGCTAAAGATTGGTCACTTTGTGAAATTTCTTATTTACCTTCCAATATATATAAGTACCCAATGGTTGTAGTTCAACCCGTGGATGTTTCCTCCTTGGAGGTTTTATCACGGTTAAAAATCTCTTGTATTAATTCTTCCTATCTCTATCTCTTATATTTGTATATGTGTATGTTGTTATCTTGTTACATAATATTCACTTGTGATATATTTTTGTAACAAGATTTTGTAAAGTGTGATTTGTGATCTTAGTCATTTGATCTTACTTGTAAATATAATTCTTTTGTATATTGTATTTCTTCTATATAGTATTATTTGATTATACTTGTAATACATTGAACAAATATTGAAATACAAGTATTTTTTGTTGTTGTGTTTATGTGTTCTTATACCTCGTACAACTAATTGATCTTCATAGACTATACTTATATGATCATATGCTTATCTTGTCTATGTATGGATTTATGGTTTATGTGTTGTATGTAAGGCTACTTTGAGGGACAAACGAAAGTTTGTTCAAGGGATTGAAAAAGGCGTAAAAACCTGTTCACCACCCCCCTCCCCCCTCTCTAGGTATGCTTTAAGCTATTTAACTCCGTTTGTATACTTTCATTCCTCCACTAGTTTGGCTGCCTCCTCCGACCCTGATCCAGTCCCTTCTTTTCTTCCTCTCTTTTTCTTCTTCTTCTTACGACATTGGGTTAGTACACCCAATTCTTCTTCGCCAACATCTGGTCGGCATCACCTTGATCTCATCGATGGCACTTCGGTTGCCACCTCTTTACGACCGTTTCCTCTCTATCACGTCTCCTCTCTCTCTCTCTCTCTATCTACACGACCAAATTGGGTTTTATTACAAACAATATATGTTTTATTACAAAAAAATTGGGTTTTTTTAAACGGGGGCATTTTCGACAATGTAACTTCGACTTGGTTAAAAACAATAACTTTCATATTTTTGATTAAAAACAATAGGGTAATGCTATCTACCTTTCCCATTTGCCTTTCCCACTTGCCTTTCCCACTCATTGCTTGACACGTATATATTTTTTCATTTAATAAAAAGCTCTCACTTTTTGCTGCAAAACTTATTTACGTCTTTACCCTTTATTAATGAAATGATAGAATCAGCCATCAGGGGTAAAGACATAAACAAGCTTTGCAGCAAAAAATGAGCTTTTTATTAAATAAAAAAGTGTATACGTGTCAAGCAATGAGTGGGGAAAGCAAATGGGAAAGGTAGATAGCATTCCCCAAAACAATAATGCATTTCCTGATTTAACTACTTTTGCAAATGTCCTGTTTTTGCTTTAATGTTTGCTCTTTTTCTTTTTTAATTCGTTTTCTGGACATATGAAAAATAAACGGAGGTCAATGGAAATCTCAAATTTATAGAATTTCAACATGTTTCATACCTCTCAAGCAATAATATATATATATATATATTTTAATAAACATTTATTTTAGATTTTAAAACGTATTCACCCTAGTTTATAGTTATAATGACCATTAGTGTCACACTCTTCGTAAAAAATGTCTATTTTGAAATGAAATCTCCATCTAGTAGCTATTTTGATAGTTCACAACCAAATAGATGGCCAATTTAAAAAATAAAAGAAAAATGATCTACATATTTTTATTTTCTTCCACTTTTTGTTCCCTTCCAAATTCTTTCCTCCTTTTCATTTTCTTACTTCCAAAACAACAATTTTTCATATTTCAAAAATCATCTTCGTCTCCCAGCTTCATTTTCATTATCCAAACATCTCTTCCTAAATTCATCACCAAAAATCTAACCCCACCCAAACATTCCTTTGAAACTTCATTTTATCAAAATAAAATCATCAACCCACAAACAATATTCATTAACATAATTGTCAACCCACATAGATGATATTTTTTAAAAAACTTAAACATATGTCAGTTTTCTAGAGATTGGAGTTTCATATGCTCCATTTTCTATCATATTAGCCTTCAAAATATGCAACTCACCATTACAGATGCTCGAGGAAAGTTGGTTACTCAGGTCCAGATGACGAAGAACAGGATGTTTCCTCTTGAAATTCATCATGATACGCCAAGGTGTTTGATAGCCATCATTGATGACAAAGACTGATTGTGGCATCTCAGGTATGGACATCTCAATTTTGAAAGTTTAAAGCAACTGGGAAGTAAGAAGATGGTGAAAGGATTGCCAAACATTCATCACCCAAATGAGATGTGTGAAAGCTGTGTTCTTAGTAAACACCATAGAAATAGCTTCGGAAATGAGGTAAATTGGAAAGCAACCATGCCATTTGAGCTCGTTCACACAGATGTGTGTGGTCCATTAACGCCAGTATCAAATGGACATAATCAATACTTCATTACTTTCATTGATGACTACAGTAGGAAGACTTCGGTCTATTTCCTAAAAAAGAAGTCTGAAGTATTTGGCTACTTCAAAGAGTTTAAAACTCTTGTGGAGAAGCAAAGTGACTATTATATCAAAACACTGAGATCAGATCAAGGTGGAGAATACACTACAGGTGCTTTCCAGGAATTCCTTAAGCAACAAGGAATCAGACATCAGTTTACACTAGCTTATACTCCTCAGTTAAACGGTGTAGTTGAAAAGAAGAATCGAACAATCCTCAACATGGTCAGAAGCATGTTAAAGGATAAAAACATGCCTAAAAGTTTTTGGGCTGAAGTAGTCTTGTGTGCGTTATATCTAAAAAATAGATGTCCTACGAAGAGTCTTGATACAAAGACACCGTAAGAAGCATGGAGCACTCACAAACCAAGTGTGAGCCACCTTAGAGTTTTTGGCTTTATTGCTTACATTAAGGTCCCAGAAGCAAGAAGAACCAAGCAAGAAGATAAAGGAGAGAAGTGTATCCTGGTTGGATACGGTGACAGAACTATGGGTTATCAACTATACAACCCCATCACCAAGAAAGTGATCTTCAGCAGGGATGTCATTTTTGAAGAAAATGAATCTTGGAATTGGGATCAGACCAAAGCTTCCAGAAATGCAGAGTTGATACCTGAAGAAGAGACAAGAGAAGTGGCTATAGAGCCACAAATACCTAGAGATCAGTAGACTCCTCAACGTGGTTCCCCTTCACCATAAAGGTATGATGCTCCATTACCAATTGAACGTGACTTCTCAGATATGAGGCCTAGAGGGACACGTAGCTTAGAAGATCTGTATGACAATACAGAACATGTGGAAGAAGATATTACTCTGTATTGTCTACTGATGACAAGTGATCCAGTTAGCTTTGAAGAGGCTAACCACGAAGAAAAATGAAGAAGTGCAATGGATGAAGAGATTCGATCCATTGAAAAGAACAAGACATGGGAGTTGACTAATCTCCCAAAAGGCCGAAAAACCATCGAAGTGAAATGGGTCTACAAGACCAAGAGAAATGCGAAAGGAGAAGTCCAGAGATACAAGGCAAGACTTGTAGCAAAAGGCTAGAAACAAACGGAAGAAGTTGATTACGGAGAAGTCTTTGCCCCAGTTGCCAGACTAGAGACCATCAGATTGCTAATATCATTAGTAGCCCAGAAAAGTTGGAAAATTTACCAAGTTGACGTAAAGTCAGCATTCCTAAATGGCTTTCTTGAAGAAGAAATCTATGTGGAACAACCATCTGGATATGTGAAGAAAGGCAAAGAATATAAAGTATGCAAACTAAAGAAAGCCTTATATGGTTTGAGCAAGCACCTCGTGCATGGAACATGAGGATTGATGATTACTTCCAAGAGAACAGATTTGAGAAATGTTCGTATGAGCATGCACTATATATGAAGAAGGAGACTGGCGGAAGCTTGTTATATGCATGCCTATATGTTGATGACTTGATCTTCACAGGCAACAATCCAGCCATGTTTAAAGATTTCAAGAGGAGAATGGTGAAAGAATTTGAGATGACAGACATTGGTCTAATGGCTCATTTTCTCGGTATGAAGTTGTGCAAAGCGAAAAAGGTATCTTCATCTCTCAGATTATCTATGCAAAAGAAATTCTGAAAAGATTTGGTATGGAAAAATGTAATCCTGTCACAACTCCAGTGGAAACAGGATTGACAGGATTAGAGTTAAGAAAGAATGAAAGAGGAGATGTTGATCCAACCTATTTCAAGAGCTTGGTTGGAAGCCTAAGATACTTGACGTGTACCAGGCCAGATATACTTTATGGAGTTGGACTAGTTAGCAGATACATGGAGACTCCTGATCAGTCTCACCTGAATGCAGCAAAGAGGATACTTCGTTACATAAAAGGTACTATTAATGATGGTATTTTATATACAAAATGTGAAGATTGCAGGTTGATTGGCTATTCAGATAGTGATTTGGGAAGAGATCTGGATGAATGAAAAAGTACGACAAGTTTTATGTTTTTTACGGGAGATACAGCGTTCACATGGTCGTCCAAAAAGAAAGCCATTGTGACATTGTCATCATGTGAAGCTGAGTACGTTGCTGCCTGCTCAGCTGTTTGTCATGGTATCTGGATTAGGAATGTGTTGCAGTACTTGGGATTTCCACAAGTTAATCCCACAGAGGTCTACATCGATAATCGGTCAGCAATTGCGCTAGCAAAGAATCCAATATTCCATGAAAGAAGCAAACATATTGATACGCGGTATCATTTCATCATAGAGCATGTGAAGAATAAAGAGGTGGAACTAGTCTCTTGCAGGACATATGATCAAGTTGCTGATATTTTCACCAAGCTGTTCAAGCATGACGTGTTTTCAAGACTAAAGACAATGCTCGGTATGACGAAACACGGAGAGTCAAGTTTAAGGGGGGATGTTGAAAGTTAAACTTGCCTCTGGTCAGCCACCTTCCAGCAGAGCCAGTTCTAGAAGCCACCATTGTTAACTCCTCCCAACTGCCACCGTCCAAAGTTCTTCAACCAGCCATCTCCCAACTCCCATCTTCCAACTGTGAACTGATATGATTAATTGTTTTGCATTTATTTTGCTTGTTTGTATCTAATCTCATTTCCCTATATAAAGGGATTCAGATTGTGTTGTATAAGTGTGGAGTGGTGTAAGAAATTCTATAGAGTGAAATAAAGTTTTAGAGCTTCTTCCTTTCTTGAGTGTTCGAATCTCTCTCAGAGGTGCACCACAAGTGACCTCAAAATTTCCCATTCCACCAACAACATCATGATATCATAGGAACTCAAGGCAAGCAACAGTGGTTGAGACAAGACAGGCACAGTAGAAAGCGATGCGGGGATCTGAGCCGATGTAAGAAGTGGATTAGAGGGTAACGTGCATGGTACGTTAGTGGCCGCATATGTTTGGGAGAGATACTACCGGTAGCAGTGCCACCATGACGGCAACCCTAAAGCCTAGAAAGAAAAGCGGCTAGGGTTGTCCATTTATTTATTTTTTGTTCTGCAACCATGCTTATGGTTAATTTAATCTAGAAATTGTCCATAAAACTATACCAGGACAACCAAAGTAATTAATTATAGTTCCAATTCACTTCTTGCAATTACTTCAAACTAGCCTAGAGTTAATGGCCTGTCATGCAATGCATAGAGAATTATGACAAGCATAGAGAATGGAGAAAGACGTATAGTCTCATTAACATGAAACATAAACCAAATTAATAAGAGAATAGCAATAGTTACAAATTTAATTTAATGTAACAGTAAAGGATCAGCCACTATATGTATATAGTCTTCTACATACAAGTTTTAAAAACCAATTCTTTCCTTTTTTTTTTTTTTTTTTTTTGAACAGCAATATTTTATAAAAAGCCAAAAGGAGGCTAGCCAAAGAACAACAAGAGACCCGAACAAGCTACAGCCAAACACAAGCAAACAGCAACCAACAAGCTAAACCCCACCCCAAAACCAAACCACACAAAGCAGCTAAACGAAAAGAAAACCGAAACCCAATACAAAGACACACCTAGCCTTTGTCATCTTCTTTCCCTTTAGAAAATCGGTTTGCCAACTCTTCTTCAATACCACTGAAGTTGCAACCACGAGCCCCACTCCGAGTCTTCATCCTATGGATTCTTAAAGGGAAAAAAACCTTTTTTTCCCGCCTTCTATCGGAAGAACATAGAGATGCAACCATTTTCCCCACACTCCCCTTCCGATAAAGAGGTTCCAAATCCCCAAGATCAACATATAGATCAATAGCTGGACCACCAAAATCACTCCCCACTGGATTTAAACCTGACCCTAACAAACTATTACCCTTATCAAATTAATAAACACCACTTGGTCACCGGAAACCACCACTCCCCCGCTTGAACCGTTATTAGAACCAAAGACCCTAATGCTCTTACCATATGACTTCTTACTCTTAGATCCACATGATCCCACAACACCCTTCTCAACCGAAGAAAATATTTCCTTCCTAGCTGCTAACTCACCACTCTCAACCTTGGAAATAAATCCTCTACCACCACTAGTTATAACATTAGAATCACTACTCCCTGCACTATCACTTTTTTCAATATCTATCCTACCCAAACAACCTGTCGGAGAAGCCACACATATATCAAAAACCACACCATCTTTACCAACACTTTTAGCTAAAGAAGTCTCACCTTTATCAAGAACCTCACCATCTTTCCTAACACATTTATCTTTGCTATTATTGAGAAAGTTCTACACCCTATCAATACTTTTAGACACCTTTTTAGACCTCTCTTTACTCTCAATGCCACCTGCCTCAATACCTGCCTTCCCAGTCGAAACAGCTCTTTCAAAAACAGATTTCCTAGTCAACCCAAAAACCAACCCTTTTGTGTCAGCAGGCCCATTAAAAACAGCCTTCCCTGCCAAAGAATTAATACCCTTACCATTAGCCTTCCTTAGCTTGATGTCAATCTTCTTAGTTGTCACTTTCTTTTCCCCCATCAGTTGACCTTTATCTTTGTCCATTGCCAACTCCCTCTCTTCACGACAAAACAACCCCTCAGATCCCAGATCTACTTTTGATCTATATTGAGGGTCTAACACTTCCTCATATGGTAAAAGATTCAAAAACTTGCTAGAATCTTCAACCTTCAAACCCAAAAAATCTTTCAACCACTCAAAGCTAACAGGCATGTGATCTTCCTTCAAGCTCACCGGAAAGGAGCCGATCTCCATCTTCACGTTAACTTTCCAAGAGCACTTCTCAACCTTTGGAAGCAAGACCAGCATTTTACCTCTTTCCACTCTTCTTCCAAGAGATGTATCTTCTTCTACCCAAAGGGGTTCTCCTATCAGCCACCCAAGCTTCACGAAGAAATCCGGTCCCCA
Organism: Acer saccharum; assembly: GCA_030490815.1. Lineage (NCBI taxonomy): Eukaryota > Viridiplantae > Streptophyta > Magnoliopsida > Sapindales > Sapindaceae > Acer > Acer saccharum. Next base: position 50,708,128 of record CM059867.1, read on the forward strand.
ACAGTCTAGAGGAGCTCCTGAAACGAAAATCCACGCCAACCTAGCCTGGGGATCAAAGCCTCTGACCATCTAGAAAAGGAAGTGAAGCAATCATCCCAAAAGAAACGATTCGTCATGAATCCTTCCCTATTAGCTTGTGAATCGAAGCACCACATGATACTTTTGTCACCTAGATATGTTGATGAGAAGGATATGCCTTTGTTGCTTAATCTTCTATTGACACTAGAAACGTCTGCAAATTTCTTCAAAACACCCACCGCACAGCGGACCAGCCAATCCTCTATATTAGCTTGCCTCCTCCAGGACATATTTAGGCTCACCTCTGAACTGTACACCTCTGACTTGTCAATGAGCTCTTCATGGTTCATAGGTAGCTTTCCTTTTACTACCTCCACAAAGGAACGATGCCTCTGATTAGCAGACTTTAAGAGACATCCTCTTCCTCTTTCTCTTCCCTTTCTCATCACACCTTCCCTAATGATCGACACCCCTTGCTTGCCCCCCCTTTGCTTCCATCCAAGAGACGCCATTTTCGATGCTATTGGCCACCCAAAATATACATTCCGTTCACCTTGATCACTACCCACTCTGCCTCCTCTTGCGTTTCGAAACGAATAAAAGCAAAAGAACTTCTCCTAGAGCTCTTCTTAGAAGAAAGATACACATCCCTAACTCTTCCAAAGACTTTGAACACACTCCACAAGCAAGCCACATCCACCATGGGATTTAAATTATCAATGAAGACTGAGAAATGATTTTCTCTATAATCCCTTCTCTTTGAAAAATTCCAACCGTTGAGCTTCTCCTGATTCCCTTCACGGCCAAGGGAATCAGGCCATCTCTCTCTAGCATACTCTCTCTCCATTCTTTTTGGGATGTGGAACCTAAAAAAAAAAAAAAAAAAACCAATTCTTTCCTTTGTTGTAGAATTGGCGTACTGTACTTTGTTTTTCTATTGTGATAATGGATAATATGTTTGTAATAAAGGATGCTGCAACCATATCGACTGTACTTGCTAAATATAACAGCTATATTGTGAAGCATTTGAATGTGTTTTTGCACCCAGTGGGTACCCAGTGGTCATATGTACCCGAATTTGAGTATAAAAGGGAAACACGAATGGTCCAACTCAAGTTCTGCATGCAATGGATCTTTCTGTTTGATAGTAAATCTTAGTGTCGTCGGTTATACATTTCTTGAAAGCCTCTGCAGGTTTTTTTGTAACAAGGACATTGTCTTTGCTGGTGTTCATATACAAAAGGATCTTGTGATGCTGCAAAAGCAGTACAAGATTGAAGTACGAAATTTTGTTGATTTAAGCCAATTGGCTTCCAAACTATTTAACTGGCCTCGCCTCAGTGTATGCGGTCTCAGGGAGTTAGAAAGAGAACTTGGGAAGCCAGACTTTTGAATGCAGCTAAGGCTAATTCGACGGGAGATCATGTTACTCGAACTGGGTTGGAGAGTGCAACTGCTTATGCTTATGCTGCTTACAAGATTGCAAAGGAATTGCTTAGGTACGTAAGAATTGAATGTAGGGTGTTTGTGTCTCTTTCGGTGTTTAGGTTGTGAGTACATAACCTTAATGGTGTAGACAGCTGCATGGGCCAATCTTGTCTTGTAAAAGATATTAGCAAATTAGATAGTGCTTTCAGAGTAAAATTATTCTTAAAAATGTAATGGTTGGTTTTAGTATGTGTTCTAAAATGCTAACTCTCTCTTTTCCGTTTTTGGGTTTAATTTGGGTGTAATAATATAAATTTAACAGAAAAACTCTATGGTAAACCCATTACACCTACACTACATCCAAAAGGTTGTTGTTGGGTCCGATTCATATGTCTCTCCAATTGGTTTCGAATTATAGTAATAGATAAAAAATAATATAAAATAATATAAATAAAAAATCACAATATTATCCCTTGATTATGAATGTTACGACTTAGGCTGTCATTCTTGTTTGTTTTTCCCATCCCTAAGTTTGAAAAAAAAAAAAATGAAAGGGCTCGTATCAATTATTTATTAAGTGCCATGTTGATATTAATTAACCTACTCCCCATTTCAAAATAGAGAAAATAGATAAGACTCATATTTTGCCTTCCTCTTGTGTCACGTGCATGTTATTTTCAAGAAATATATGGTCTTGTCTTCATTTGAAGAGGCTTTATTTCTTGGATAGCCACTAGCATCTCCATCACAACAAGAAACATAACCGATTTTATATAGTCTCCTCTTCGTTAGAGGTTTGGCAAGTGAAGTATTGTGACCATTAGGTGTCCTGAAAATCATTAGCAAAGACTTTGACACAATCTTCTACTTTTCCGTAAAATTAGATTCGCTCAAAAAGGAGTCCAAAAGATGTTGATAGTAAATGAGGAGATTGGTTAAGGGGGAAAAAGAGGATGAATGTCACGATCATGTTTTTATGTCTAAAGTAATTTAGACATTTAGTTGTTAATAATTTTTATAGTTTATTTATTTTTATCTTAATAGTTATTAACACTATTAACTCCTTAACTTTAGGTTTAAGTCAGTGTTGTGGTGGAGGTGATTTATTTTCTTTTTCTTTTTTTAAAGCTTTTTACCATTGGTACACAAGAATTATATTGGAACAAGAAAAATCTTGGATTACTTGTTGAAAAGATGGAATTTGATTTCGGTTGAGTAATAAAAGTATCTCCAATGCAGATGTGGATTGTGAAAAAATTGGATGCCAACTAGGATGAACAAACATTGAGTTCAAATATACTTCTTCAATGCAGCCATCTCCATTCAATATCAAGCTAAGGCGGCAAAAAAAAAAAAAAAAAAAAACTGACACTGTCAACATAATTGTCTACTTTTAGACAAGTCTGTTGGACACTGTCAATATGATTAACTCAGCAAATACATTTATGACATAGAAAGTGATTTGTGTTTCTATTAAAATAATAATATTGTTTGTTAAAAAAATAAAATAAAAAAGACAGGTCATTAAAAAAATCTATTTTGAGCAGAAGTCATTGGAGACTAAATGTTGATTTGGTTGTCTATCAATTATACATTTCTGACATAAAGAAGGCAAGTTTTTTGATATTGTTGCCATGTCAACAATTTTTGATAGACAATCCACACTTGCATTGGAGATGTTCTGATAAAGGTGGTAAGCTAGGCCTGAGAAGGGACTTGTTTGGGTGTGCAGAGGACAAGTTAGTGGTCAATCGTGACTATGTTAAGCAGGGAGCTAGGGGTTTTTTTTTTTTGTAAAAGGTGGTGTTGAGAAAGGGATAAGGGAGGTGTTAACATCTCAGAGTATGATACTCTGATAGGCCTCATATGGACCAAGTGGTTGGGCCGGTTGTGGAAAAAGGTATAGAGGATTGTGGGTCTCTCAAGCCCATAAAGGTGGCTTTGGGCTTTTCTGGTGATAACCCTTGTTTTAAATAATTTGACTTGGTTGCATGCACTTGTCAAAACATCTTTTAAATCCAGTGGTCCACATGCAAGGAACTGATAATAGAAACACTGTATACATACATACATATATATATATATATATATATATTAAAAATATTCAACAAAATTACAATTTTGTTGAATATGATGTAGCTTTGGTTCTTTAAGAAGTTATAGTGCAAATTAAGATTGAATGAGATTGGCATCAAATTTCTAAATGGGCGCTTTCATTATCTGCCTATATTATATATGGTGGTCAACAACCTGACTCATTTTGAAATTTAGATATTATGGAAATCTTGTATGTCCGCAGTGACGGAGAGAGGGAGAGAAGAGACAAAATAATCAGTCAACAAATTAACCAAAAAATAATAAAAGAATGCATATATATTTTGACTTGAGGTTACAGAAAGCAACCCTCTTTATTACATTATAAAATTTTAATTTAATCAGAACTATAGAAGATCTCAAACATTATAATTCAAACGAACTGCTACTGCAACATTTCACATGTAATCGATAATTATTTCACTAATTGTTGTCCCACCAGAACTTGGCCTGAAGAGATTTCACCACATTCTGATCCAACTGGAAGGCTTTAGCCAAAACATCAGGATTAATGGGAGGATTTGACCCGAAAACGGCGTTGGCGATGGTGATGACACCAGGGTTTTGGCTGCTCAGAGCAGCAAAGGCAACTGCATTGGTTTTTCCAATATTGAATTGGAAGTGAATGAGTCCAATTGGGAACACAAACACATCTCCCTTGTGTAGGACTTTGGTGAAAAGTTTGTTGTCAGGGTTGGATGTCACAAAACCAACGTAGAGAGTGCCTTCTTGGACAAATAGGATCTCGCTGGCTCGAGGGTGAGTGTGGGGCGCGTTTTGGCCGTATGGCGCATAGTCAATGCGGACTAAGGATACACCGAGAGTGTTGAGTCCTGGAATTTGAGCCACATTTACAGGAGTCACGGTGGAGCCAACCGGATTTGATGTGTTTTGGGGGATGTTAAGCCCTGAATAGAAAAAGTCATCTGCTGTGGCATGCTTTGGGTCCTTGCAGAATTTCCCATTCACAAACACTACATAAAAAAAAGAAAAAAAAGAATTACCCAGCCATAAATAATATATAACATGTCATTCATAAATTTGTAGGATTTATATATACATAAAAAAAAACTTACCACCATTCTTGGTGTCATTAATGGCAACACAAAAATCCTGAAGAGGGCTAGGGTCGGAGGCGGAGGCCAAGGAGGAAGCCAGAGCCAAGAAGACAGAAGCTACAAGAAAGTGAACAGCTTTCATGGTTGTGATTGTTTCAACTGTGTTATTATTGCTTTGATGAGGAGTGAGAAATCTTTCTTGGAAAACAAGCTTATTTATAGATGGAGTTGATTGAACCGGTCTTAATTTGCTAGCAGATATGAAAAGCTTGCCAGGTCTCAACTTTGTTAAATATTATATATGATCTATTCCCATAATGAACCATTCTTCAACACCCACAAACATATATTCCGTATATATATAGAAAAATATTTTTTGGACATGGAAGTGGTCTCACGATCAATTCAATATTTCAATTGACTGGAGTAAAAATATCTAGGCGGGTATATATATATATATATATATATATATATATATAGAGAGAGAGAGAGAGAGAGAGAGAGAGAGAGAGAGCTTTTCATCTACAAACTTATTTGTCAGTTTTGGGATCAAAATCCAAGGATTATTATGTGTTCTCTCTTTTGGCCCACCACTTACATAACATCCCATGGATTTTGATTCAAAGGTTGACAAATAGGTTTGTATATCAAGGGTTTATAGGTGAGAAACTATATATATATATATAGAGAGAGAGAGAGAGAGAGAGAGATGATTTCAATGTGGTCAATAGATTGGAAGTATTCAATATTTGTCCTTATAATAATAGAAAGACTAAGCATAAATTATATATAGCTTCACAAAGAATGATTCTGCTATTCCCATTTCCACTTATTACAAAAGCAACAGGTAACAAACATAATTAATCACAAAATTAATATCAATCAACAAGAAACTTCACGTCACATGTAAATGTATTGAATTGATCGCTTCACCAATTGTGAACAAATAGCAATTTTCAATTATGATTAGCGGAAATCTAATATTGATAATTTATGATTTTAAATTATTTTTTTACAGAATCGATGAAATATTTAACATAAAATATATGGTTTTGATTCAATATTCTGTTCTTCTTACCCAAAAGTAAATGTTTGTTTGGACCACTTAATGCTGCTTGGGTGAAAGATGCTTATTCAGCCTAATAAGGTGATTCGAGTTGCCACACTGTAGCATGTACATTAAACAAAAAAAAAAATGTTTAAGTAAAAATGTCGGGCACAAATTTATAGAAATATTTGTAAAAATAATAGAAATATAGTCGATGTCCTCTAAATATAAGAATATTCACGAATATATTTAACAGATGAACAATTACCAATTAAGTCTCTCTAACTAAGGGATGTTAGTTTAATGGATTTGTTTTCTTAATTTTTTTAAAATTAAATTATTTTATTATAAATGTTAGAATTAAATTTTATCAAATATTTATAGGAGTCATTTTTAATTAAATTTCAAGTATTGATTATGAGATTATATATTCCGATATTTTTCATATTTCAAATATTAGTAAAAAATAATAGAAAAGTCGTAAACTATTTGGAATTAAAAAAAAGGTTTGAGACTTATTTAATAATTTTCCTATTTATTATCACTAACCGTAATCAGGGGCGGACCCTCATGGAGACCAGGTAGGGCCTGTGCCCTAACTCAATTTTTTTTTTGAAAAATTGATTTTGTATATACTTTATATATACATATTCATTAACAATAGTTACAACTTATTTCCTTTAACATAGCTCGTAGTGGATCTTCTCTTTACACTTGAAGTACTTAGCTCAAGTCCCATCTCAAGCAAATGCATTTTTTTTAATTCAATTTTATCTTGTAATTTTTTACGTCTTATTTATTTTACCATCTTTTTCAATTCCTTTATCAAATTTCATTTCTTCTAAAACAAAATAATTCATTTTCTTATTTTATATTAAATTATCTATTATTATTTTGAATTTTTATTATTTATAATAGTTTTAATTTGACACACCTAATACGTCAGGTGGATCAATAATGCTGGTGTTGGTAGCGTGGAGCATGCTCAAACTATTTACGATATCCGGAGTGTTCTAGGCGATGGTAGGTTGATGTCGGTGGTTTATGGCTCTAGGGTCTTCAACTCCCTTGCTGATCAGTTGGCTAAGAAAGGGGCGGGCTCGGTTTGGCAGTGATGTTTTAACTTGGAGTGATTTATGATTGGCTGCTCTATTTTGGGCTTTGGCGTGGTGCTTGTCCTGTTGTGCTTATGCGGCATGGGGCTTTGGGGCTTTTCTTCTCGTTTTTCTTTTCTTTTCTTTTGCTGCGCTGTCAAAGTTCAGCGACAGTGGTTGTGGGGAGTGTTGCTGCCTCTATCGCAATTTTTTGAGGCTTGGTTGCTGTTTTGTTTTTGGTTTTCCTCTGTTCCCTTTTGTTTGTGTGTTTTTGTTTTGGCTTTTGGCTTTCTCTGTTGGGGTGCAGGCGTTGTTTTTTTGCTTCTTTTTGTGCTCTTGTCATGTGCGGTTTTTCTTGAGCCTTTGTGCTGTTGGCTCTTGCCTTTAATAAATTTGCCTTTCAAAAAAAATAAACTACAAAATCTTAAATTTTAATTTATTGGATTAAAATATTCAATCTATTATTATGATTCATTTTCTTTTATCCTTATAATTTTTCTTTATTTTATACTTTTAATTTATTTTGAATCAATAAATCAATAATTTACCAATAATTTAAAGAATAAAAAATATAAAAACATGTCTAGTAATATTTATTAATAAATTGTTTTTGTATAAATTTAAATTGAATTCATTATAAACGCATAAAAAGAAAAAATTTCTTATTATAAAATCAAATTGTAATTTATTCTATTTGTTTTCCATTATTTATTTTGTTTTTCTTCTTATTTAATTTTTAACATTTTTTCTTCTTCTTATTTAATTTTTAACAATTTTTCTTGTTTTTATTTATTTTTTTAAATGTAAGAATATTTAATTCATCTGAGTAAGTGTTCTATTTATTTATTTTATCTATTGATCGAGCCATTTCTATACTAGATTTTGGCCCCCATTTCCGTCGCTTTTGTTCGGTTCTCGGGAAAAATCGAGTGTCTAATGGCTCGAAATTAGTTATTTCGCAGATTTTCAGTTTTCAGAGGCAAGTGTGCTAAGTCGAGCAAGTTAGGGGAATCGAGAGCATATTTTGAGAAGTCCATGTTCCGGGCCAAAATTGGAGAGGATTGGCTGCAAGAATTCTTCCATGGTGGTGGTCGCCACCAAAGTCGCTAGTAGCTAGCCAACTTGCCAGCAACCTATATTTTTGGCACCTGAGGCAGTGATGTTGGCTACCAAGGTGGTCGCTACCTACTAGCCAACTTGGTAGCGACCTAATATTTTTCGCCAACAAGATCAGTGAAGTTCGCTAGTGAAGTGGTCGCTAGTAGCTAGCCAACTTGCTAGTGACCTCTATTTTTTGGCAACAAGATCAGTAAGGTTCGCTAGTGAAGTGGTCGCCACCCACTAGCCAACTTGGTGGCGACCTCCCATTTCCAGCTCAGCAAAGCTACGAACTCAGCATCAGTTTTTTTTGGCCTCCCACTATATATATATCATATTCTCTTAGCTGAAAACATACCATACACTCTCTCAACCCTAGATCCAAAATAACCACTCACCCAAAAGAAAACCTCTCATATTCCACCATCTTCAACCTCACAAAAATCATCCAAGCTCCCACCTTTCTTCACCATTTTCATCATCTTTCCACATTTTCTCCTTCTCCACCACCATTCCATCCATCCTTGGAGGCTTTGCAAGGAAAAGGAAGCTCTCAAGGAAATGGGTTTTCTCTACTCTCTTGCTTTCTCTTTCAATTTTCCATTGATGTGTAACTAATCATTTAGCTAGGGGATTAATGTAATCGTATTTGACCACTTTATGAACTAATTAGTCTATTTCTTAATTCGATTCAATTTTAGTCTCTTTTACTTGATTAATTTGAGTTTGTCTACTACTCATATTATTTTGTGACCACAATTGATGTGGGTGTGTAGTGTAAGCTATCTATGAAATTGGGTTTTGGTGTGAAAGACCTTTCCACCTTAATTCTAATTATGAGTTTGGTAATGGAGAAAGATAATATGTGCATGACCATGCCATGTTGTCTTGGCTTAGAGTTTATATAATTAATGGGTGATGACCATTGCTTGGCACATGACCTTGTGGAGGCAATGGTAAGAACCTAGCTCTTAATGATAAACAAGCCCTAAAATTGGATTTGAAGTGCTTAATGAGACTAAGTAAGGACATTGAGTGGTCTAAGAAGGTTATATTAATTCCCTAGTGATTTCTCCCACATATCCATACGTTGTGTGTTGCTTGTTGTGTTTAACTTAGTTTTGTTTGTTGCAAGATTACATTTTTATTGTTCAAGTTTGCATCTTTAGGTTAAAGCTTACATTTTTAGCTTACAAGTTTACATTTTTAAGTAATTTCAAGAAACCAAATCACTTTTCCAACTCAAAAGCATTATGCAATTTAATTTTACGCACTTAGATTAGTTTTAATTTTTCCCTAGACTAAGTAGTTTTAACTAATTGAATCACCGATCCCAGTGAACGAACTTAATTTTAATTGAGAGTAATTTTTACTACATCATCTATTTTACTTGTGTTTTTAATTTTTCAGTATTTGTTTTTTAGATATATTCAAAATTTCTAAGTCCGCCACGGACCGTAATATGAAAAATATTGTGGATATATAATCTTACAATCAATATGATCGGTACAAATCATTTTGGAAAAAATATTTAATATTAAAAATATTCAATAAAATTACAATTTTGTTTTTTGAAGTAGCTTTAGTTCTTTAAGAAGTTATAGTGCAACTTAAGATTGAATGAGATTGGCATCAAAATTTCCAAATGGGCGTTTTCATTATCTGCCTATATTATATATTTATATATGGTGGTCAACAGGATGACTCATCTTAAATTTTAGATTTCATTGAAATATTGTATGTCAGCACTGACGGAGAGAGTAAGAGAAGAGACAAAATAATCAGACAACAAATTAACCACAAAATCATAAAAGACATGCATATATATTTTGACTGAGGTTACACAACCCTCTTTATTACATTATAAATTTATAATTTATAGAAGATCTGAAACATTATAATTCAAACGAGCTGCTACTACAACATTTCTCATATTAATAATTATTTCTCTAATTGTTGTCCCACCAGAACTTGGCCTGAAGAGATTTCACCACATTCTGATCCAATTGAAAGGCTTTAGCCAGAACATCAGGATTAATGGGAGGATCCGACCCGAAAACGGCGTTGGCGATGGTGATGACACCAGGGTTTTGGCTGCTCAGAGCAGCAAAGGCAACTGCATTAGTTTTTTTCCAGTTTATTTATAGATGGGATATTCATGGATTTAAATAATTTGACTTGGTTGCATGCACTTGTCAAAGCATCTTTTAAATCCAGTGGTCCACATGCAAGGAACTGATAATAGAAACACTGTATATATATATTAAAAATTTTCAACAAAATTACAATTTTGTTGAATAGGATGTAGCTTTGGTTCTTTAAGAAGTTATAGTGCAAATTAAGATTGAATGAGATTGGCATCAAAATTTCTAAATGGGCGCTTTCATTATCTGCCTATATTATATATGGTGGTCAACAACCTGACTCATTTTGAAATTTAGATATTATGGAAATCTTGTATGTCCGCAGTGACGGAGAGAGGGAGAGAAGAGACAAAATAATCGGTCAACAAATTAACCAAAAAATCATAAAATAATGCATATATATTTTGACTTGAGGTTACACAAAGCAACCCCTTTATTACATTATAAAATTTTAATTTAATCAGAACTGTAGAAGATCTCAAACATTATAATTCAAACGAACTGCTACTGCAACATTTCACATGTAATCAATAATTATTTCTCTAATTGTTGTCCCACCAGAACTTGGCCTGAAGAGATTTCACGACATTCTGATCCAACTGGAAGGCTTTAGCCAAAACATCAGGATTAATTGGAGGATTTGACCCGAAAAACGGCGTTGGCGATGGTGATGACACCAGGGTTCTGGCTGCTCAAAGCAGCAAAGGCAACTGCATTGGTTTTTCCAATATTGAATTGGAAGTGAATGAGTCCAATTGGGAACACAAACACATCTCCCTTGTGTAGGACTTTGGTGAAGAGTTTGTTGTCAGGGTTGGATGTCACAAAACCAACGTAGAGAGTGCCTTCCTGGACAAATAGGATCTCGCTGGCTCGAGGGTGAGTGTGGGGCGCGTTTTGGCCGTATGGCGCATAGTCAATGCGGACTAAGGATACACCGAGAGTGTTGAGTCCTGGAATTTGAGCCACATTTACAGGAGTCACGGTGGAGCCAACCGGATTTGATGTGTTTTGGGGGATGTTAAGCCCTGAATAGAAGAAGTCATCTGCTGTGGCATGCTTTGGGTCCTTGCAGAATTTCCCATTCACAAACACTACATAAAAAAAAGAAAAAAAAAGAATTACCCAGCCATAAATAATATATAACATGTCATTCATAAATTTGTAGGATTTATATATACATAAAAAAAACTTACCACCATTCTTGGTGTCATTAATGGCAACACAAAAATCCTGAAGAGGGCTAGGGTCGGAGGCGGAGGCCAAGGAGGAAGCCAGAGCCAAGAAGACAGAAGCTACAAGAAAGTGAACAGCTTTCATGGTTGTGATTGTTTCAACTGTGTTATTATTGCTTTGATGAGGAGTGAGAAATCTTTCTTGGAAAACAAGCTTATTTATAGATGGAGTTGATTGAACCGGTCTTAATTTGCTAGCAGATATGAAAAGCTTGCCAGGTCTCAACTTTGTTAAATATTATATATGATCTATTCCCATAATGAACCATTCTTCAACACCAACAAACATATATTCCGTATATATATAGAAAAATATTTTTTGGACGTGGAAGTGGTCTCACGATCAATTCAATATTTCAATTGACTGGAGTAAAAATATCTAAGTGGGTATATATATATATAGAGAGAGAGAGCTTTTCATCTACAAACTTATTCGTCAGTTTTGGGATCAAAATCCAAGGATTATTATATATATATATATATAGAGAGAGAGAGAGATGATTTCAATGTGGTCAATAGATTGGAAGTATTCAATATTTGTCCTTATAATAATAGAAAGAATAAGCATAAATTATATATAGCTTCACAAAGAATGATTCTGCTATTCCCATTTCCACTTATTACAAAAGCAACAGGTAACAAACATAATTAATCACAAAATTAATATCAATCAACAAGAAACTTCACGTCACATGTAAATGTATTGAATTGATCGCTTCACCAATTGTGAACAAATAGCAATTTTCAATTATGATCAGCGGAAATCTAATATTGATAATTTATGATTTTAAATTATTTTCTTACAGAATCGATGAAATATTTAACAGAAAATATATGGTTTTGATTCAATATTCTGTTCTTCTTACCCAAAAGTAAATGTTTGTTTGGACCACTTAATGCTGCTTGGGTGAAAGATGCTTATTCAGCCTAATAAGGTGATTCGAGTTGCCACACTGCAGCATGTACATTAAAAAAAAAAAAAAATGTTTAAGTAAAAATATCGGGCACAAATTTATAGAAATATTTGTAAAAATAATAGAAATATAGTCGATGTCCTCTAAATATAAGAATATTCACGGATATATTTAACAGATGAACAATTACCAATTAAGTCTCTCTAACTAAGGGATGTTAGTTTAATGGATTTGTTTTCTTAATTTTTTTAAAATTAAATTATTTTTATTATAAACGTTAGAATTAAATTTTATCAAATATTTATAGGAGTCATTTTTAATTAAATTTCAAGTATTGATTATGAGATTATATATTCCGATATTTTTCATATTTCAAATATTAGTAAAAAATAATAGAAAAGTCGTAAACTATTTGGAATTAAAAAAAAGGTTTGAGACTTATTTAATAATTTTCCTATTTATTATCACTAACCGTAATCAGGGGCGGACCCTCATGGAGACCAGGTAGGGCCAGTGCCCTAACTCAATTTTTTTTAGAAAAATTGATTTTGTATATACTTTATATATACATATTCATTAACAATAGTTACAACTTATTTCCTTTAACATAGCTCGTAGTGGATCTTCTCTCTACACTTGAAGTACTTAGCTCAAGTCCCATCTCAAGCAAATGCATTTTTTTTAATTCAATTTTATCTTGTAATTTGTTATGTCTTATTTATTTTACCATCCTTTTCAATTCCTTTATCAAATTTTCATTTATTCTAAAACAAAATAATTCATTTTCTTATTTTATATTAAGTTATCTATTATTATTTTGAATTTTTATTATTTATAATAGTTTTAATTTGACACACCTAATACGTCAGGTGGATCAATAATGCTGGTGTTGGTAGCGTTGAGCATGCTCAAACTATTTACGATATCCGGAGTGTTCTAGGCGATGGTAGGTTGATGTCGGTGGTTTATGGCTCTAGGGTCTTCAACTCCCTTGCTGATCAGTTGGCTAAGAAAGGGGCTCGGTTTGGCAGTGATGTTTTAACTTGGAGTGATTTATGATTGGCTGCTCTATTTTGGGCTTTGGCGTGGTGCTTGTCCTGTTGTGCTTATGCGGCATGGGGCTTTGGGGCTTTTCTTCTCGTTTTTCTTTTCTGATGCAGCGAAATATTCAACGCAAAACAACAATCGATAAAAGAAAGGGTAACCGATTTGGATCCGTTGATTCGCGCACGAATACCGGAAACAAACCCTACTATTAATCTGTTGATCCTCGCAGGGATACCAGAATAATAGGCTTCAAATTCGTTGATCCACTCAGGATACCGAAATTGGATAAAAAGAGATACTCTCTCTACAATTTTATTAATCATCAAAAACTGTCTTTCAAACCCTAATACAATCTATTTAAATAGAATTGCAAAACTTGACTAACAAGAAAATCCTAAACAAACGGGAAAGAATCCTAAATGGAAAAGATATCAAATCTCCTAAAATCAAAAGAATCATAAAACATTAAAAACCTATCTAAAAAGGAAATTGAATTTGATTTAATAAAATCAAATCATAAAATAATTAATATCAAATCATGAAGATAATTGGAAATAATAATTAAAGCAACAATTGTCTTGCCACGCACGAAACTTAACGGCCAAATTCGGACATGCTGGAGCCCGTTATAGAAGATGGAGTCTCCATAACATTTGTAGGGATCGTCTTGGGCTTTCCGGAAACATATTATAATAGACGATCCGATCTCATATGCCCTCTGTAGAAGTCCACAAAGTTCAGCCCGGATCATCTCGTCCAGCTCAATGTGTCCAGCTCAAGTCTTCGCGCAATAATCTAAATGGCCGAATTTGGGCCTGTTGTGATCTGTTACGGAAGACGGAGTCTTCATAACATATGTAGGGCTCGTCTTGGGCTTTCAGGAAACATATTATAATAGACGATCCGAGCCCATATGCTCTCTGTAGAGGTCCATGAAGTTCAGCCCGGATTTGGTTGGTCCATGCGACCAAAATACGAATTCGCCACCCGCTCCATGTATTCCATTGCCTTAGCTGCTGCTACATCATTCTCCTCAGGTTGGAGAAAATTCGTCCTCGAATTTTGACTGTTTTGAGGAACAAATAAGTTAGAGATACTGTTGAATGATGAAACACGGCAACATCATAGAAATAATCCTCAAAAATTGAGTCCCTCTCATGCTGCTTGCTCTGGAACAAATCTTCATAAAAAACCAATGGCTTATCAAAATCGACAATAACAGGTTCCGTCACATATTCCTCATCAAAAATTGGTGGCTTATCGAAGTCAACGATAACCGAGTCCGACACATAATCATCATCGAAAAACAATGAATGGTAGGAGAAAATTTTGTTTTGGGGATTCATGAGATTTTGTGTGTGTGTGTGTGTGTGTGTGTGTGTGGATACATATGGATGGTGAATTTTTGGCGTTGAGGAAGATAGTTGGTTGCGGTCGTGGATGCTGAGCCTAGCACAACGGTAGACTCGGTGGCTCTGATACCAACTGATGCAGCGGAAAAATATTGGAGATTTTCTTGAAGACTTTTTATTTTAAAAATAGTCTTGTAATTAATATCTATTATTATGTTTCTTTTTATTGTATATTTAATTAGGTAGTTAAATATTTTATGATTTGATTTTATTAAATCAAATCTTATTTTCTTATTAGATAGGTTTTTAATGTTTTAGGACTCTTTTGATTTTTAGGAGATTTGATTTCTTTTCCATTTAGGATTCTTTCCCTTTTGTTTAGGATTTTCTTGTTAGTCAAGTTTTGCAATTCTATTTAAATAGATTGTATTAGGGTTTGAAAGACAGTTTTTGATGATTAATAAAATTGTAGAGAGAGTATCTCTTTTTATCCAATTTCGGTATCCTGAGTGGATCAACGAATTTGAAGCCTATTATTCTGGTATCCCTACGAGGATCAACAGATTAATAGTAGGGTTTGTTTCCGGTATTCGTGCGCGAATCAACGGATCTAAATCGGTTATCCTTTCCGATTTTCGATGAAGATTTGTTCCAGAACGAGCAGTATGAGAGGAACTCAATTTTTGAGGATTATTTCTACGATGTTGCCGTGTTTCATCATTCAACGGTTTCTCCAACTTATTTGTTTCTCAAAGCTGTCAAAATTCGAAGACGAATTTTCTCCACACTGGAGAGAATGATGCAGGAGATATTATTGGAGATTTTCTTGAAGACTTTTTATTTTAAAAATAGTCTTGTAATTAATATCTATTATTATGTTTCTTTTTATTGTATATTTAATTAGGTAGTTAAATATTTTATGATTTGATTTTATTAAATCAAATCTTATTTTCTTATTAGATAGGTTTTTAATGTTTTAGGACTCTTTTGATTTTTAGGAGATTTGATTTCTTTTCCATTTAGGATTCTTTCCCTTTTGTTTAGGATTTTCTTGTTAGTCAAGTTTTGCAATTCTATTTAAATAGATTGTATTAGGGTTTGAAAGACAGTTTTTGATGATTAATAAAATTGTAGAGAGAGTATCTCTTTTTATCCAATTTCAGTATCCTGAGTGGATCAACGAATTTGAAGCCTATTATTCTGGTATCCCTACGAGGATCAACAGATTAATAGTAGGGTTTGTTTCCGGTATTAGCAACTGGACGCGGAACAACGCCACTGCTGCCCAACGCTGCTCGGCTGGTTGCTTTGCTGCTGCTTGTGCCTGATTACAGTCCGCCTCCTCCCTTACGTGTGATGGTCTTCTCCACTTGCAAGGCTCTTTGATGGGCTGCAGATACAGTGCCCGGGTCAAAGAGTTTCACCACCTCAACGATTTGCGAACGAAGGCCACCGCAATACCTGGATACCAAATGATCTTGAGTTTCTTGAATATCATTACGCACAAGCAATTGGTAGAACTCCGTTGTATACTCATCAACTGTTCGCAAACCTTGATGCAATTTTTGCAATTTTTGGTATATTAATTTCTGAAAGTTATGGGGTAAAAATTCTGATCGTATCTTTCTCTTCATCTTCTCCCAATCCGTTAATTTTGACTTTCCCATTCGAGTCCGTGAGAGCTTGAGTTGTTGCCACCACGCGGCTGCCCGTCCTCGAAGCCGAGTTGCCACCAAGGCTACCCTTGCATTCGTCGGCACGTTTTTAAACTCCAAGATCTCCTCCACGACTTCGAGCCAATCGAGGAATTCTTCGGGTGTAAGGTCGCCCTGAAATTCTGGAATATCTGTCCGCATACCTGACTCCTAACGCCTGACGTCTTCAGTTCTGTCATCAGCCCTGTCATCAGTTACAGGCGCTCTCTGTCGACGACATGGTTGCGGATCCTCTTCCACTTCGTCACTACTTGTCTCAGGATGTAAGGCCTGAAACGGGTTTTGGTTGGCTCTTGACGACGCAAGTTGCGCCGTTAATTGCTCCACCTGTCGCTCCAACTGTATCACACGGTCACGTTCGATGGCTAGGTCTACAGGAATCTGGTCTGGTCGTCTTCTCGGCGGCATGATGATGTCGTCCCGAACGAACCAGGCTCTGATACCAACTGATGCAGCGGAATATTCAACGCAAAACAACAATCGATAAAGAAAGGGTAACCGATTTGGATCCGTTGATTCGCGCACGAATACCGGAAACAAACCCTACTATTAATCTGTTGATCCTCGCAGGGATACCAGAATAATAGGCTTCAAATTCGTTGATCCACTCAGGATACCGAAATTGGATAAAAAGAGATACTCTCTCTACAATTTTATTAATCATCAAAAACTGTCTTTCAAACCCTAATACAATCTATTTAAATAGAATTGCAAAACTTGACTAACAAGAAAATCCTAAACAAACGGGAAAGAATCCTAAATGGAAAAGATATCAAATCTCCTAAAATCAAAAGAATCATAAAACATTAAAAACCTATCTAAAAAGGAAATTGAATTTGATTTAATAAAATCAAATCATAAAATAATTAATATCAAATCATGAAGATAATTGGAAATAATAATTAAAGCAACAATTGTCTTGCCACGCACGAAACTTAACGGCCAAATTCGGACATGCTGGAGCCCGTTATAGAAGATGGAGTCTTCATAACATTTGTAGGGATCGTCTTGGGCTTTCCGGAAACATATTATAATAGACGATCCGATCTCATATGCCCTCTGTAGAAGTCCACGAAGTTCAGCCCGGATCATCTCGTCCAGCTCAATGTGTCCAGCTCAAGTCTTCGCGCAATAATCTAAATGGCCGAATTTGGGCCTGTTGTGATCTGTTACGGAAGACGGAGTCTTCATAACATATGTAGGGCTCGTCTTGGGCTTTCAGGAAACATATTATAATAGACGATCCGAGCCCATATGCTCTCTGTAGAGGTCCATGAAGTTCAGCCCGGATTTGGTTGGTCCATGCGACCAAAATACGAATTCGCCACCCGCTCCATGTATTCCATTGCCTTAGCTGCTGCTGCATCATTTTCTTTTCTTTTCTTTTCTTTTCTTTTCTTTTCTTTTCTTTTCTTTTGCTGTGCTATCAAAGTTCAGCGACAGTGGTTGTGGGGAGTGTTGCTGCCTCTGTCGCAGTTTTTTGAGGCTTGGTTGCTGTTTTGTTTTTGGTTTTCCTCTGTTCCCTTCTGTTTGTGTGTTTTTGTTTTGGCTTTTGGCTTTCTCTGTTGGGGTGCAGGCGTTGTTTTTGGCTTCTTTTTGTGCTCTTGTCATGTGCGGTTTTTCTTGAGCCTTTGTGCTGTTGGCTCTTGCCTTTAATAAATTTGCCTTTCAAAAAAAAAAAAACTACAAAATCTTAAATTTTAATTTATTGGATTAAAATATTCAATCTATTATTATGATTCATTTTCTTTTATCCTAAGAATTTTTCTTTATTTTATACTTTTAATTTATTTAGAATCAATAAATCAATAATTTACCAATAATTTAAAGAATAAAAAAATATAAAAACATGTCTAGTAATATTTATTAATAAATTGTTTTTGTATAAATTTAAATTGAATTCATTATAAATGCATAAAAAAAAATTCTTATTATAAAATCAAATTGTAATTTATTCTATTTGTTTTTCATTATTTATTTTCTTTTTCTTCTTATTTAATTTTTAACATTTTTTCTTCTTCTTATTTAATTTTTTAACAATTTTTCTTGTTTTATCTATTTTTTTAAATGTGAGAATATTTAATTCATCTGAGTAAGTGTTCTATTTATTTTATTTTATCTATTTTACTTGTGTTTTTAATTTTTCAGTATTTGTTTTTAGATATATTCAAAATTTCTAAGTCCGCCACGGACCGTAATATGAAAAATATTGTGGATATATAATCTTACAATCAATATGATCGGTACAAATCATTTTGGAAAAAATATTTAATATTAAAAATATTCAATAAAATTACAATTTTGTTTTTTGAAGTAGCTTTAGTTCTTTAAGAAGTTATAGTGCAACTTAAGATTGAATGAGATTGGCATCAAAATTTCCAAATGGGCGTTTTCATTATCTGCCTATATTATATATTTATATATGGTGGTCAACAAGATGACTCATCTTAAATTTTAGATTTCATTGAAATATTGTATGTCAGCAGTGACGGAGAGAGTAAGAGAAG
Source organism: Acer saccharum (assembly GCA_030490815.1). Taxonomy (NCBI): domain Eukaryota; kingdom Viridiplantae; phylum Streptophyta; class Magnoliopsida; order Sapindales; family Sapindaceae; genus Acer; species Acer saccharum. The sequence continues at coordinate 50,726,880 of CM059867.1, forward strand.
AGACAAAATAATCAGACAACAAATTAACCACAAAATCATAAAAGACATGCATATATATTTTGACTGAGGTTACACAACCCTCTTTATTACATTATAAATTTATAATTTATAGAAGATCTGAAACATTATAATTCAAACGAGCTGCTACTACAACATTTCTCATATTAATAATTATTTCTCTAATTGTTGTCCCACCAGAACTTGGCCTGAAGAGATTTCACCACATTCTGATCCAATTGAAAGGCTTTAGCCAGAACATTAGGATTAATGGGAGGATCCGACCTGAAAACGGCGTTGGCGATGGTGATGACACCAGGGTTTTGGCTGCTCAGAGCAGCAAAGGCAACTGCATTGGTTTTTTTCCAGTTTATTTATAGATGGGATATTCATGGATTTAAATAATTTGACTTGGTTACATGCACTTGTCAAAGCATCTTTTAAATCCAGTGGTCCACATGCAAGGAACTGATATATTTTATATTAGTTCGAACTGAGAAAAGAAACACTGTATATATATATTAAAAATTTTCAACAAAATTACAATTTTGTTGAATATGATGTAGCTTTGGTTCTTTAAGAAGTTATAGTGCAAATTAAGATTGAATCAGATTGGCATCAAATTTCTAAATGGGCGCTTTCATTATCTGCCTATATTATATATGGTGGTCAACAACCCGACTCATTTTGAAATTTATATATTATGGAAATCTTGTATGTCCTCAGTGACGGAGAGAGGGAGAGAAGAGACAAAATAATCGGTCAACAAATTAACCAAAAAATCATAAAAGAAATGCATATATATTTTGACTTGAGGTTACACAAAGCAACCCTCTTTATTACATTATAAAATTTTAATTTAATAAGAACTGTAGAAGATCTCAAACCTTATAATTCAAACGAACTGCTACTGCAACCTTTCACATGTAATCGATAATTATTTCTCTAATTGTTGTCCCACCAGAACTTGGCCTGAAGAGATTTCACCACATTCTGATCCAACTGGAAGGCTTTAGCCAAAACATCAGGATTAATGGTAGGATTCGCCCCGAAAACGGCGTTGGCGATGGTGATGACACCAGGGTTCTGGCTGCTTAGAGCAGCAAAGGCAACTGCATTGGTTTTTCCAATATTGAATTGGAAGTGAATGAGTCCAATTGGGAACACAAACACATCTCCCTTGTGTAGGACTTTGGTGAATAGTTTGTTGTCAGGGTTGGATGTCACAAAACCAACGTAGAGAGTGCCTTCCTGGACAAATAGGATCTCGCTGGCTCGAGGGTGAGTGTGGGGCGCATTTTGGCCGTATGGCGCATAGTCAATGCGGACTAAGGATACACCAAGAGTGTTGAGTCCTGGAATTTGAGCCACATTTACAGGAGTCACGGTGGAGCCAACCGGATTTGATGTGTTTTGGGGGATGTTAAGCCCTGAATAGAAGAAGTCATCTGCTGTGGCATGCTTTGGGTCCTTGCAGAATTTCCCATTCACAAACACTGCATGGAAGAAGTAAATATTACATAGCTAGTTACAAAACTAAACATTTATTACATATCTCTGTAATGTTACTAAACAAATTAGGACCACTAGAGAATTATTAATATATAGAAAGAGTAGAGCACATACCACCACTCTTGTAGTCATCAATGGCTACACAGAAGTCCTGAAGAGGACTAGGGTCAGAGGCAGAGGCAAATGAGGAAGCTAAAGCCAAGACAACAAAAGCCACAAGAAACTGAACACCTTTCATTATGATTAAGCTGTGTATTATGCAAGTATTGTTGCCTTGGTGAGGGGTGAGAAATGTTGCAAGGCAAAGCAAGTATATTTATAGATGGGATATTCATTGAACTAGTCTTTGTTTTTCCCTACTCGAAGAAGATATTGAAACAAGCCAAGTCTTGATTAAATGGTGTTATCTGTTTTTAATGTGCACAATGAGTCAGTCTTTAACTACTATGGATAATTGTCAAAATTAAGATTTTTTCTTCATCTGCTTACATCAACACATTTTTGAAACGTGGAATTGGTCTTCTTTCATATGAATCTCACATGTCCTGGTAATACAGTGTTTTATATCAGAATTATTTTAACAGTGATGTTATTCTATCCAAAAATTATTTTACAGTCTAAACATTTACTCAAATTATATGACAAACCAATTTTTAACTGCCACATCATCATACATTATCTCATAATTAATATGATTGCTACAAATTAACTTGTGCTATCATTTGGGCAACAAATATAATGATGTGTAAATTTTAGTTCCTAGTTAAATTTAGAAACGTTAATTTTTTATTTATCCTTTCATTTTTCGCCCAATGAAGTTTCCATCGCAAGAGAAAACATATGAAGCTTACAAAAAGGATAACTCTTTTATTCATTTTCTACCTCGTTATGTAACAAATTAATTATTATAATTAACCGGTGTCCATGAAAGAAATAATATTATATACAAGCACATATGAGGGTAAACAACTACATATGATTACCATAATTGACCGCTAATCAATAAATATTTTTAAAACTATCTATTATATATAAAGGTCTTCTTAAAGGCATGTGTTAAGAGGAAATTTGATACCGCTAATCAATTTATTGCTAAGTATTCAAATCAAGAGAGGGTCTTTGTTTAATAATATTGTTATCACTACCCAACTTGGCTTAGTATATGGAAAAGAACACTCACTCGACCTGTTAATGTTCCATGTTCGAGTATTTATTTCCTTTACTCAAGAAGATATTGAAACAAGTTGGGTTAGGTAAATTAATGACTTATTATAGTTGCTGTTTCAAAAAAAAAAAATGACTTATTGGAGATTGTTTGGTTGTTAAAACACAAAATGACCAATTGTTATTTATTTTATTTTTTTTGATAACCCGTAAATTCTGTGAACACAAATTCAAACCTATGGAACCCTACAATCTTTGATAAAAACAAAGTATGGTCTTTGCTATGTAGGCACCCATGACAAAATTAGAACCTTTCGTATCCCATACCAGTGGCATACCTTATGTGAGCAAACCACTTATTTAACTAGGGCTGTGTATTTTAGATTTGGTTTGGGCTGAAGTTCAATATCAAATAAAACCAATATGGATCGGTTGGGCTACATTTCAATCCAAACAAAACTAATGTGATTTTCCAAACCGATTCAAACCAATCCAAAAAGGTTGGGTTGGTTTGGATAGGCTTATCGGTTTAGATTTGAACTCAAAAATCTTATTATTATTTTTTTTTGTACTATATTTAAAAATATATTTAAATAAAAAATCGTTATAGAAAATTGTAATTACACTTATGAAAAGCTAAAGATCAGTGTTTCTACAAGAGAAAATAAGTTCTATTTCATTTTTATCAGGGTTCATCATGGATTGATGCAGAGAGTGAGAGCCAGAGAACTTCAGAGGCAGCAAGAGCAACAGCTTTGTACTCAGCCTAAGTAGAGGATCGAGCAACGGATCGCTGCTTGTGCGAGTACCATGAAATAGCATTCGTCCCAAGAAAGATTACATAAGCAAACACTGTCAACATGACTGTCTACTTTTAGGCAGTTTGTTGGACACTGTCAATATGATTAACTCAACAAATACATTTATGATATAGAAACTGATTGGTGTTTCTATTAAAATAATAATATTGTTTGTTAAAGAAATAAAATAAAAAGACAGGTCATTAAAAAAATGTATTTTGATCAGAAGGTCATTAGAGACAGGGCTCAGTTTGGCATTGCTTCCTAAAATGCTTTTTGGAGAGGTTATAAAATGTATCTTCTCATTTTGGCTTGTGGGAGAAAGCAAAAATGACCAAAAGCACTTTCCTAAAATTTTACCAAACAGCCTAGTCATTTTTGGTCATTTTTGGCTTCTCCCAAAAGCTAAAATGAGAAGCTACATTTTGTAGCTTTTCCGAAAAACACCTCAGGAAGCAATGCCAAACTGAGCCTAAATGTTGATTTAGTTGTCTATCAACTATACATTTCTGACATATATAAGGCAAGTCTTTTGGTATTGTTGCCATGTCAACAATTTTTGACAGACAATCTACACTTGAAATGGAGATGCTCTAAGACTATACCAATTAACCCATTTTGGGGCGTTTGCAAATATAGCCCATCCCAACAATCATTTTTAGGAAATAGCCCATTGGGAAAAAATGTGCATATCTAGCCTTTCTTGATATTTACTTTCTAAGAAATAGCCTTTATAAGACAATAATGCCCTCCACAATTAAACCGTGCAAAATGACTAAATTACCCTTGTTGACGGTGATTTTTCGTAGTCACTCAATCAACGATTTGATATCAAGTTTATGAATGAGAATGATTGAAATTAACACTACAACGTATTAGCAATAATGAACAAAAAATACGTGGTAAAACTCCGATGGTTGAAGAAACATCCACGGGTTGTTACCTAAGTAACGAAGTCAAATCCACTATAAAAGCTGTTATTGAATACACACTCTGATCTCTCCTCTCAATTCTCACGTCCCCTTACTTGTGTTTTACATGAGTATTTATACATAGTTATTTAGGGTTTGCAGGTATCACTAGGGTTTGGTGTCGTGACGCCCACGTTCTCGAAGTTTTCTCAGTCCTAAAAGGACTTGCTTTCCTATTTAGGTGTAGCGTATCTTCTGGTTTGGCTGAGTTCTAACTTGAACAGGATTCTTACTCCTTTATTTGCGGAACACCTGTTTGTTTCCTTGCTGGGTTCTGAGTAGTTGCACTGTAGCTTATTGTAGAAGTTGTGTGTGTGTGCATCTAATTTCTTCAAAGCACAAAACCAAGCACTAGATATACCTTTGGAGTGCTTGAAACCTTGAGGTCTTGAAAGGGCCATTAGACATGAACATCAAATCCTAGACTACCCTTACAAAGATCCCCAATTGTGGTTTGTCCACGAAATAAGCCAATCAACACATGGGAAACCTTACAGCCTACATTGAAGAGCGTTGTAGGGTCGTATGCATTTGGAGAGAGGTTTAAGTACGGGATTTCACGATCTTCTAATACACGATTCACTATGCAATGTAGTCAAAGAAGTTGTGGATGGGTTCTTTGGGCATGGAAGTCGAATAGGGGGACTTATTGGCATGTGAAGGCGTTTGTTAATGAGCACACATGTGAGAGAAATGACAACTACAACGTTGAATTCAAACGTGTAAGTGCCACCGTGATGGGGGATTTGTATGCAAGTAAATATCATGATCTCGGGCGCATAATCCGTCCTAAAGATATAGTTTTTGAGATGAGGGAGTAGCATGGCATACATCTCTCATACAACAAAGCCTGCAGGTCGAATGAGCACGCTTTGAGTCAGGTATTCGGCGATCCGTGGGAATACTTTCAGAGGTTGCCGTCTTTTTTTTATGTTTTGGAACAAGCGAACCCCAAAACTGTGACAAAGATCAAGACCGATTCGAGAAACCGGTTGAAATATACATTCATGGCAATTGGAGTCTCTATAGAGGGGTTCAATTCTGTTATTAGGCCGGTTATCTGCATCGATGCTACCCACTTGAAGGCTAGGACTAGGGGTGTTTTGTTAGTTGCGGTGTGCAAAGACGAAAATGGGATGATATACCCTTTGACATTTGGGTTTGCAAACTCTGAATGCACAAAGTCTTGGACTTGGTTTTTCAAGAAACTCCGTAAAGGGATCCAAAATCCGGACCGTGTGATGTTAGTATTGGATCGGCACAATGGTATAATCAATGCAATGGAAGCCATATTCCTAGATGCAGCACATGGGATTTGTGCATACCATTTGGCACAAAATCTTAAAAGATTTTGCAAGCAGAGGAATGATGTGATGTGGCTTTACTACTATGCTGCATATTCATACCGTATCGAGGACTTTGACCGTTTCATGAGTGAGTTGAAAGAAACCTATCCTAAGGTTTACGATGAGCTCCTGGCTGTTGGGGTAGAAAAGTTTTCATGTGTACATTGCCAAGTCAATGAATTCTTGTCTAGTTGCGGTCTGAAAATTGTCTATCACAGCAATGGCGGAATGTATCAGAGATTTGTTGCAAAGGTGGTTCTACGATCGTCGAACAAATCCACGTGAAATGTCTACATACTTGATAACGTTTGCAGACGAACACATCAAAGATTTGACAGATACAGCGAATAAGTCTGAAATTCACCCCATTCACTTTAATATAATTAAGGTAGATGACAAATGGATTCCTAGAATCATCAACCTTGATAACAGTTCTTGCTCATGCCGTCAATGGGATTTAGATGAGTTGTCGTGTTCTCATGCAATGGCGGTTGCTAGGTATGCTTCCCGGTCTTTTAACTGTGTACATTTATCTGTTATGGTTTATTTTACAAACTTTAATTTGTGTTTGTTGGTGTGTTATGGCCTAGGTTCAAAGGTATGTCAATCAACTCAATGGCTTCTGACCGTTACACAACAGGATATCTTAAACATGCTTATGAAATGGCTGTGAACCCTGTTCTGGATCCTGAATCTTGGGACATTCCTGATGCAATCCAGAACCGTATTGTATTGCCATGGAAGAAAAAAAAAGCTGCTAGGAAGACCAAAGAAGTTGAGGATACCGTCCGCCGGGGAGAAAAGAAATTACAATCTTGTTCAAAGTGTGGAAAAAAAGGACACAATAAATCAGCTTGTCTAGAACCATCATCTAGCACAAGCAAACCAGCCAAAAAAACCCCGATCATGTAGCATATGTAAGAAAGAAGGTCACAACAGACTGAAGTGCCCGGACAAGCCACTTGAACCTACCTTAACTGACACGAACGAAGAGAATGCCGCTGGGCCTACAATCTAAGTGTCTTGGCTGTAACTTGGAGCTGTGAACATTGGATTTTGTGTTTGTGTTTGTGTTGATGGCTGCTGAACCAAAACATTTATTGGCTGCTGATATTGCTGTTGTTATTGGCTAGGGCTGCTGTTATTAATCTTGAAAACAGAAGATGAGTTAAGCCCGGGAGTAATGTTTTAGGCCTGGGAACGATTCCTAGGCCCAAACAAATTGTTCCTAGGCCTGTAAATTGTTTCTCAGACTCAGTTGTCTGTCGTTGCCACGTCATCAGTCGTCATCGGTATTGGTGCTAATAAGAAGGAACTAAGCCTAGGAACTGTAAGGCCTAGGAATCGGTACTTTAAGCCTAGGAATAACTCCTAGGCCCATGGTGTATTTAATTTCGATTTAAATATATATTTTTTTAAATTTCTTTTTTTTTTATCCGATTGCATAGGATGTTTTTTAAAAGCAGTGTGCACCCATCAAAATCGATTTGGGAAGTGTAAATGTAACACGGGAGATCGATTCAAGCAACGAGATCAACTTACAAGTTTGTGAAAGAACTCTTAGGCACTTAGGGGTTTATATTTGAAAGGGTTGTTTACTAAATGTAGTGTAATGGGTAGAGACGTACTTTTTTCACCGTTCGATGATACCGAAACTTCACTTATAGATGTCCATTGATACCCCTTCATCGTTGGACCGTGCCAATCGATGAGATTATTGCGTGGCCCCCATAATTTCATCTTTCAAGGAAAACTCTTAGGCTTGGGAACGATTCCTAGGCCCAAACTAATTTGTTCATAGGCCTATAAATTCTTTCCCAGACTTAGTTGTCTGTCGTTGCCACATCATCAGTCGTCATCGGTATTGGTGATAATAAGAAGTAACTAAACCCAGGAATTGTAAGGCCTAGGAATCGGTACTTTAAGCCTAGGAGCAACTCCTAGGCCTATGGTGTATTTAATTTCGATGTATATATATATATTTTTAATATTTCATTTTTTTATCTGATTGCATAGGATGTTTTTTAAAAGCGGTGTGCACCCATAAGAATCAATTTAGGAAATGTAAATGTAACACGAGAGATCGATTCAAGCAATGAGATCAACTTACAAGTTTGTGAAAGAACTCTTAGGCACTTAGGGGTTTATATTTGAAAGGGTTGTTTACTAAATGTAGTGTAATAGGTAGCGACATACTTTTTTCACTGTTCGATGATATCGAAACTTCACTTACAGATGTCCATTGATACCCCTTCATCGTTGGACCGTGCCGATCGTTGAGATTATTGCGGGGCCCTCAGAATTTCGTATACGGACGAAAACTGTAAGGCCTAGGAACTATTCCTAGGCACAACATAATTTGTTCCTATGCTCGTCAAATCTGTCCTAGGCTCAGGGAACCATGCATATTTGCTCGCCACGTCATCTATTGGTAGTGGGTTACAGATGGATCCCACTATATCTTCTTTTTCTCATTACACCATGTATCCCACTGGCAGTAATCCTTCTTATTACTGATGTGAGTATATCTATATAAAATCCTTCATCTTCTCCCATCGTCCTTCTTCCTTCATCTTCTTCTCAGAACTAACATCTCCTTCTCCCATCACAAAACCTTTTTTTCGATTTTTTCAATTTACAAATATCTGTAAAGTTTGAGAACACCAATGGGGAAGAATTCTGTTTATGTGGTTTTCAAAAGAAGGAAAACCGGTGTGTTCAGTTCTTGGCTTGAATGTCATGAACAAGTAGTTGGTTTTCCAAGAGCATCTTACAATAAGTTTAACTCAACCGATGAGGCATATCAAGCGGTAAGTAGACGTTCCGTACATTCAAGCCATTCTTGCCCTGAATCTTCTGTCAATGTTACAGAAAAAGTATCTGAGAAGAGTGAAAGCACTGGTGTCATGTTGTTTATATTTCTACTCGTGTTTATTTTGAGAGTTATAGTGGGCAAGATCGTTTGAAAGATCTGTTTTTTATGTTTATTTTGTTGGGTGTTGTTTATTTATTTATTTCTATTCACACCCACTCATGGTTGTATGTGGATGTTGTTCTGTTCTGCTGGTATATTTAGTGTAGACTAATGAAGGAATATAATGACAGTTTGTGAAATGTGTACAGCGTATTAAAACAAACAAATTACTTCCATAAACTTGTTAAACAAAACCATTACAGCATGTGAAAAAAAAAAAAAAAAAAAAAACAGAACATAAATATTATTGAAATTTGTTTTTGTTCAGGGTGATGGTGGAATGTTGAAGTCCATCAACCTCTTCTGCAAATGTTCAACAAGTTGGTAGAGTCCATTGATTTCGTTGTCCTTTGTTTCAATCTCAACTTTGGAGTAGATAATTTCAGCTTCCAGATTCTGAAATTTCCCCATCAAAATAGTATAATCATCACGTAGCCATTTTGCATTTTCACACTCGTTAATGACGGTCTCCTTCGCGATTGCAACCCGTTGATGCATTACTTCCAAAATGGCATTTATCCTGTCACTGCCCCTGCCGTTTCCTGCTATTTATTTGTGTAAAAATGAAGTGATGAAACAAATAACAACTAAGGAAGATTGAATACTTTTTGAGGAAAATATTTAACTGAGATTGGGTGTTTATATAGTCACATGATTTCATTGAAGAATGAACCATTGCAACCAATGAACCATTGTACCTTAAATGAACGGTGGGTACACTAACCAATGTAACCTTTACATTTAAAATGAAATGAACTGGTGTAATGCTATTTAAAATGAAAAGCCACCAATTTATTGCAGGCCTTGGAACAAGTGTCCTAGGCCTGGAGTCCTTAGCTTTGAGAACAACTCTCCATGTCCTTAAGTCCTTAGCCTTGAGAACAACTCTCGTGGGCCTGGGAATAAGAAGCAAGTCTCATAGGCCTAGGGACAATTCTCCTAGGCCTGGGAACAAGTCCTTAAGTCCTTAACCTTAAGAGCAACTATCGTAGGCCTTCTCAAATTCCCCTAGGCGAGTTGTTCTAAGGCTAAGGACTTATGGACTTGGAGAGTTATTCCCAAGCCTAGGATTTTTATACGGTATGTTCTCCTGATATGGGATGCAATCTCCTAAGCCTAGAAGAATTATTCCCAAGCCTAACATAATTTTTCACAGTTTATATATATATATATATATATCCCCATATATAAATATGCATCTAATGTGAATGAGTATCTCATTATAGTGAAGATCATTTTCAAGATCATCTAATGTGCATCAAAGTTATTGGATAAATACATCAAGTAACAACGATGGTGACTGGGACCATTGTTGGTGACTACAAGTATCGTAAGCTTGGGAACATTCATCCTAGGCCTAGAAGAGTTGTTCCCAAGCCTAACAGATTTTTCCTAGGCACAAAATACATCATAAATAAATGATTCCCAAGCTATACATGATTCTCAAGCTATACAAGTCTATGGGGAGTTACGGAGTTGACCATTTATGTAAATCTCAATTGCAATGGCCTTTCGAATGTTTTTGATATTCTTTTGTCCAAAAATTGATTTCCATGGAGTTGGTACTCCAGCCATAATCAACTCGGCATACTTCATTAAAACAGTACCACAACTATTTCTGTTAAATGATGGGATATGTCAAACATTAGTATCTTTAGGAAAGTAAATAAGGTGCATAAAAAGTAAATAAATATGTCAAACATACCCATCATCTTGTTGTGGAATGAGTTCAATGTGCATGCTTTTAGCTGTGAATGTGGTGCCATGAGGATCCATCTTGATTTGTTGGTAGTAACCGGCATGTTTCAACATAAATGGCAACAGGTAAAGTAGGCAACGAATATCCTTCAGCCGAGGACTAAGTCCGCTTCTCCGTTCATTCAATGAGTCATATACCATGACTTTTCCTTCCTTTAGAAGTACATGGCATAACAGACAATGGCCGTGAACATGGCACAGAATGAGCACCTGTATATACAATAGATACAAATTATTTAAGGAATTATATAATAACAACGCAACGTCATTTACAACAACTTACTGAATCCAACTACCACCAAGGTTGAGGGTATAGAAGTTGATGCCTTGTAACATGTCTCAGGATGTCTGAACTTGGCTGGTAATTTAAAGGAAGGAATTCTGGGTACTCTTCCCAGACATTGACAGCTTTTGGAGACGGATCACTGGTCTTCTTGACCCTTTTTTTCGATCTTTTTTCCCTTGAGAAGAAGAAGGAGGAGAATTAGTTTCTATTGGCTGACTTCTTTCATGGTCTTCCTTCTCAAATCGGGCTATGTCCCTCAAGCTGTCCAGCAGTTTCATTTCATCTGCCCACAGCTTGCTTATGCTAGTCTGTCATCAAAAAACACATTCATTAACATATCCTTTTTCAGAAACATGCATAAACACATTTTCAAATACCGTATCATATAACTAGGGTGATAATTACGAAGAAAGATGTGTTCACAAATCCAATCTTTTGCACATAGTTAAGCTCACTGCTCAATCGCTTCCTCCATAGGATATCAACGTAACTATGAATGTGCTGTGTATATGCAATGATGTACATTACGAAATAAGTTACATAAAAGCCTTAATAACCAGGAAGAAATAGATAGTTACTTATGTTACCAAATCTGATATCCACGTTTTGACGTTGACCAGGTCTTGAAAATGTTGATGCGTCATAGGAATGATTTGACCCGTATAAAAATTGAAAGTATACAAATGTAGTTAAAAGGCATACCTAGAGGGGGGGGGGGGGGGGGGGGTGTGTGAATAGGTTTTTACACCTTTTTTCAAACCCTTGAACAAACTTTCGTTTGTCCCTCAAGGTAGCCTTACACACAACAAAATAAACCAAGAAAGACATACATAGACAATATGAGAATACAATCATGAGAACAAGGTCTAAGTATATCATCTAGTTGTGTGAGGTATAATAACAAATAAACATAACAACAAAGAAAGCTTGTATTCAAAAGATATTCAATGAGTTACAAGAGTGATCAAATATCACTATACAAAAAATTACAATATACAAAAGAATCATAGATACAAAAATGATCAAAAAATGAATCCACAAATCACACTTTACAAATACTTGCTTCACTATACATCACAAGTGAGTAATATGAAACAAGATAATAACATATACAAATAAAATATAAAAGATAGAGATAGGAAGAATTAACACAAGAGATTTTTTAACGTGGTAAAACCTCCAAGGAGGAAACATCCACGGGTTGAAATACAACCATTAGGGTACTATATATATTGGATGACAAAAATAGAAAATTCACAAAGTGACCAATCTTTAGCTCACCCAACCTAGTGGAGTCTAAGTCTACCCAACCCTATTGGAAAGTATGAGATCCCTCAATGATGCGAAACCATTATAAATTGGACAACACACAAAACCAACATCGATGGAAGATTAGAAATTCCTCAAGAGTGCATACACCTCCCGTGTACCTCGCTCTTTTGGAGTCTATGTATAACCATACGCCTAGGCCTACTAATATATTAGCCAACTCCCTATCCAAGGCACTCTTGCCTCTAGGGAGCCTCCCATGCATGACTATCCAAGTCCTCCCGACTCTAGCCATGACTTCTTGCTTACCTATCCGAGTCATCCCGACTCTAGGCAAGTCTTCTTGCTTGGCTATCCGAGTCATCCCGACTCTAACCAAGACTTCATGCCTTTTACAAGGACTTCCTAGTGTGATCATGTGAATGCAAATGATGCAAACAATCAAATCAACATAGAACATGTGATCAATACATTCTATGATACAAATAGACCTAAACATGTGATATCACAAGTAATAAAGTCTAGATGCAAAATACAAGAATAAAACCTAAAGCATGTGTAACATCAAACACATAAGCTCAAAGTCTCATTCTCACATACAACATTTGAATCAAAATATATTCATGAAGAACAAGTTCAAGATGCAATCAACATACAATAAAATGCTAGATATATGAGATTTAATCAATCAATATTCTAGCCAAAAATATAGAGCAAGGATTCAAGATATAAATCAATCAAATCTTAGATTGCTCTAAAACATAAACAAATTCAATAATCTTAGATTTCATCAATCAAAGGATCAAATCAAATCTCAAGGTCATTTATCACAAAATTGATTCAATCAAGTCACAAACAACCTAAGATGTCATTCTAATCACAATACAACTCACAAACAAGTGAAAAACCTAGAATCATAGAAACTAGTCCACATTTGTCTATAAATTGACTTTCAATTAGAATGGATATGAAACTATCTTTCTCAATAGCTTTTACCAAACATAAACATACATATAGAAGAAGAAACCCCAAGCAAATTGAAGGTTAAAAAGAAAGAAATCCCAATGATAAGTCCAATACCTTTGATTCAAGAGCTGGTTCGGATTTCTGTGTGGGACCACCAGAAAACTCAATCAAACAGCCACCAAACCACTTGAAAATGATAGAGGACTCAATTACAAATGTTCTCCAATTCGAATCACTCAAATCCGACTCCGGATGAGGGAGATATGATGTTTGGAAGATGAGAAAATTGAGAGGAGAAAACTTACGGGGTTAATTGCAATTTTTCTTCTTGAAAATCAAATGGAGAGAGATGAGGGAATTTAAAGGAGGAGAGAGAAGAAGTTTCTGGGCCAATCACATAAGGTCATGTCACCCCAGGCCGTGGGGGGCGCGTGGGCCTCACAGGGGCAGAGAGCCCCTCTGGCCGCTCCCTCACGGCGTGGGCCAAGTGGCCTCACGGCCACCCACTTCTCTCGCACGCTCCCTCGGTTCTTTAGCCGTATCTTGGGCATCCGAACTCCGATTTCGAATCCGTTTTTGGATTACAAACCGTGACTCTCTTATGCACGACAAAGACTATACAACTTTGAAAAATGGTTGAGAAATCATCTCGGAAAACGACAATGAAGTCAACTCAACGAATGAGAATGAAAAGTAGCGTAGCTACATCGTTTGGACTCGAAACCTTATGAATGAGTAACCGAAACGACCGGAACTCAATAAGGAATCATAATAGAACATATTCAAGTCCAAATACAAAAATACATAAACATACAAATACAACGACACACACATATGCTATTTCCTAGACATAGTCCTAGAACATGCAATAAGCAAAGTTTGTCAAGATAGTATAAATGCATGAGCATATATTATCAAGTATGTGAATGTATTATATCAATGATGTTTAACCATGAAGGAACACACAAGGATGCCATGTGTGTGTGTGTGCCTAGCCTTGTAAGAGATATGAGGTCTTATATTACCTTTGATGATTAATGATGCACAAATCTCTTTAATGCCGGCTTCTTGCAAGAATTGTGGTTGAGACATTCGTCGTCTTCTTAAATCTTCAATATATGAACCACTAAACATTACAAGAGAAACACGTTTTGATATGGAATTTATGCCAACACAAACTATAAACCTAACAAAAACTATTAAAAAATGAATACATAACATTAGTACAAATATTAAAAAATGAATACATTGAAATCATGCCAATATAACAGATTACAGGAATGTAATATTACCTAACTTGGTCGTTGTTCTTCAGGAAAGACGTGAACTCAACTAAGTCTATATCTTCCTCGTTTGACTTTGATTTCTTTGTCTTCTTGGGCATCGGATCTATGTACGGGGTATCGAGATACCTTGACCGCTTTCGAGCCCTCTGTTTGTCAACGTCTCTATATTTAACATTAGGGTCCACCTCAGTAAGTGCTACCACACTACTAGGGAAGTTCTGGCCAATAAAACACACAGCCGGGGATGGATATTGTTCCAAGTCAAGGATAGATTTTTCCCTCGAGTCCTACAAGCCAATTAAATATGTAGTAAAGTACAAACCATTGCTATACTCATATGTATGACAAAAACACTATTATAGAATTATTCCCAGGCGTAATGGAATTGTTCCCTAAACCCTAAGAGAATTGTTCCCAGGCCTACGGGAATTATTCCCTAAACCCTAAGACAATTATTCCCAGGCCGAACATAATTGTTCCCAAGCCTCGACAATATACATAACATAAACACTATTATCCTTATGTTATAGATATACATGACAAAACCACTATTATATTTATAGAATGTACCTCGACCATCCCATCACCCTCGATTGTAGTAGACCCAACAGCCAAAAGAGCCTCAACAACAGCCTCATGTTCCTCAACATCTTGCTTCTTAGTCACTTCTTCAACATCCTCCTGAACAGCAGCCTTATCACCAGTATCCTCCTCAACAGCAGCCTTATTACTAGGATCCTTCTCAACAACAGCCTTATCACCAACATTCTCCTCAACAGCACCCCTATCACCAGTAGCCTTATCACCAGCATTCTTCTCAACAACAGCCTTACCACCAACATCCTCCTCATTAGCAGCCTTATCAATATCAACATCCTCCTCATCACCAAACTTATCACCACCAACAGCCTTATCATTGACAACCTTATAACCACCAACATCCTCCTCATTAGCAGCCTTATCAACACCAACATCCTTCTCATCACCAAACTTATTACCACCAACAGCCTTATAACCACCAACATCCTCCTCATTAGAAATCTTATCATTATCAACAGCCTTATAACCACCAACATCCTCCTGATTAGAAATTTTATCACCACCAACAGCCTTATCATCTTGCTTAGCACCCTTCTAAACATCAACATCAATAAATTAGTGGATATTATTAACGACTAAACTATTATATATAAATAATAATATATTTTTCAACAACTTTATGCATCTAACCTTCATCTCATTTCTAATATTTGCAAATTCATTTTTACAGAAGGCAACGATACGTTGCTCGTTATCAACTATAGCAGCACATAATTATGCATATAATTCTGGGATTGTGGAAGGCACCTGAATTATGTAATAATTAATACTACAATATATACAAGAATAGCTTACTAAAAGTCTAAAACCAAATAGTGTAGATGAAATCATACCTTACGATTCCCATAGGAGAATAGACGCTTCTTAGAAGGGGGGAATATTCACCTAAAAATGTACTTCTAGTTTTCCTTACAAAACCTCCTATCTCTTGCTTCTTAACAGAAGCGTCAATCCCATCATTGTCACTGTAACCTGTCTGATAATCATCAACTTCATTGTCTTCACCACCAACAGCCTCTTCTTCCACTTTACTTGGATATAGAGCAAGAGCCAACTTCTCCCTCTTCTTTACATTTAATGGATGACACACGCATTTCAGGTTCAATGACTTGAAGTAATCTATATCCTTTTCATACTTTTCAACTTCCCAAACAAATAAAGTCATCTGCATATTGAGAACAAACAATTATTACCGAATTTCCAAAAATAATTATCCCTATATAACTAAAAAAAAAGGGTCATTAAGTACACACCGTTGAATTGAATGATGATTCAATATATTGAATCCTTCCATAAAATTCCCATCTAGTGAACCGTAGATACCCCGTACCAACTTTCTTTCCAACGAAATCATCAAAACGAATTATCATCTACATGGCCTATACCTATACAATTTCAACTAACTAATATCAATATAGGAAACACAATAACAATTCAACAAAGTATGAAACGGGAAACACAATAACAGTTTTGCTATGCTGAAAATATGCTATATTTCCTTTTTTAAAACTTACTTGAAGTGCTAGAGGGAACCTAGACAAATTGTAGGTATAATACTTCGATTTCTTATCTTTCTTCTCTTCCACACTCTTCAGCTTCCCATTCCCTTTCCCTTTCCCTTTCCCTTTCCCTTTCACTTCTACTAACTTCTTGTTCTTCTTCTTGTTCTTTTTCTTCATGTCTTCTTGTTCTTGTTCTTCTTCTAAGTCTTCTTCTTCTTCTACTGCATTCTTAATTTTCTGCAGCTTCCCCTTCTTATCTTCCTTCTTTGCTTCACCTCTCAGTTGGCGCAACCGTTTTTTTAGTACATCCTTCAGAAAATAAAATGTAAAACTGAATATGTAAGAACCCCATGGAAATTTTTTGAATTCTTCTTCCTTTTCAACTAATGTAAACAGCCACCCCGGGATGGCTGTGGTTCGTCCGTCATCCATACCAAAGAATTGGCTCACCATATATATATATTCAACATCTTGTACGCATCTTCACTCTGTCCTTTTTCCTTTGAAAATTCTACTAAGCATCGAATCCTCTGGTACTTCATTGTTGTTAGCAAAACCTTCGGGCAGCTGTCCTATATTCAACCCGCTGCATAAACAAAATTCTTCTTGGCCGAAATGGGCTTTTAAATTCCCCAACTCAAACCACATCTAATCTTCTCTTTGTCCTTTGGGGTGATTGATTTCTCTTTTCAAAATATTGTGAATAACTTGCCCGTAAAGTGTCAACGGTTCTTTCAATTTCAAATATATGCCAAATGGGCCCTCCTTGAATTTTTCCTCCAACCCAAATTTCTCTAGGACCGACTTCAAGTTTGTAATCAAACACTGTTTACTTCCACTGTTTACTCTCACGGGAACCCAATTCTCATGGTCTGGGAACCGCAACAAGTTTGCATTCGAATTTTTCCTCGACATCTAAACAATGAAAACAAAAGGAAAACATCAGACCCAGGCTTATGAAAATAAGTCCTAGGCTTAAAATTATGCATTTATCATCAGTCCAAGGCTCACAGATTACATGCATTCTCATTCAACATCAACAGCTGATTCTTAGGCTCACAAAATACATGCATACATGCTCACAAAATACATGCATTACTCTCTACATACAAAATAAGTCATTTACTGTCTGCAAACGTTTTTCTTCCCTCCGAATACCCAAAACAAAATATAACAAAATATTTCCAGTGTAGTTCACAGCAATCAATCAATAATGCTTGCCCTTCAAACATATAACACACCCTCCAAATACACATACAAACATGTCAAAAACACAAACAACAAAACAATCTACCATCCCAAAACACATACAAGAACAAACTCCAATAAAAAACACAATTTTCAACAAATTAGTACCTTCAATTTGGTTTGCGTTTTCTAGGGTTTGGGTGCTCCCTTCAATGCCGATGGCGACGGTGACAGTGACGAGGACAACGACGACCTTCTGCTTATCCTTTCTCTCTCTATTTCTGGTTTGTTGTTGTCTGGGTTTACAATTTCTTTGTTGTTGTCTGGGTTTAGGTGCTTCCTTCAATGCTGACGCCGACGCCGACACGACGACGACAACGGCAACCTTGTGCTTCTCCTTCCTCTCTCTATTTCTAGTTTGTTATTGTCTGGGTTTGCGATTTCACACAGAGCAGAGTTCTTGCGACGACGACGAGGGCAACGGCGACCTTCTGCTTCTCCTTCCTCTCACCTTGGGTTTTCTGGTTGCTGTTGTTGTAACCATTTGTATTCGCACAGAGCAGAGTTTCAATTTTTTTTCAATAGTGTTAGTTTTGTGGGAAATGAGAGGGTAATTCAGTCATTTTGTGGGGAATCAGAATGGGAGGCTAATTTAATAAACTTGATCAAGTTTTATTTGCTCAAACATTTGAGGAGGGTATTTAGGGAATTTCCACTTGAGGGCCACTTAAGGGCATAGTCGTAAATGGGGTTGGCAAAGCGGCTATATATACAATTTTATTGCCAAGCGGCTATTTCCTAGAAACTGGTTGGGAAAGGCTATTTTCGCCAATTAACCCATTTTAATACTCACTAATAAGGAATCGCAATAAATGGAAGCCAAGGCCCTTGAGCATTATAGATGATCAAGACCGGCATGAATATAATAAAGTTCAGATTGAGTGTGCAACTTATTTAAAAAAAATTAAAAACAATAAAAACAATGTGCAACTGTCAATATTGGCAGGTTGCCAAGAGGTTGGCAAGTTGCGATCCGAAGAAATTATTCCTAAAATAGTTGATCTTGTATTTTGTGATTGATTGATTTTAATTTAGAAAAAAAAAACAATTCTAATTTATTTGGATATAGATTATTTTTTCTTTTTTAAAAAAATCATTTCTTTTTTTTGAATTTTTTTTTCCTAATACAATTTAAATGAATGAATTACGGTGATAATTCAACCACAAGGGTTGTGCCGCTAGTCACTGGGGTGAGCTGTAAACTCGAACGTCCTGAGTTCGATCCCTGGCAGTCACATTTCTCTTGGGGCCACTGGAGGTTTACTCGGCTGTTAACTTCAGGGCCTCGTGGGATTAGTCGAGGTGCGCGCAAGCTAGCCCGGACACCCACAGATACCAAAAAAAAAAAAAAAAAAGAATTACGGTGATAACACGTCATTGAGACATCAAATTTAGACAAAGTAGCATTATTGTTTATTTTATGGGATTTGTTATGGGTTGTTTTTATCCTTTTTAGGATGGTATAATTTAATCCTTTAGGTAAGTCCAATATATATAAAAAGGAAAGAATAATTTAAGTAGTTTTAAGATTAGATTATTAATTTAATTTTAGGAAAAAAAGGAATGATTTACTATGATTTCTAAGAAATACATTATAAATTATGAATATAACAAGAGAATTGTAAATAACCCCTGACGTTTGTTGAATTATCAAATCAAACCCTCAGGTTAGAAAAATCAACAAAAAAACAACTTGTTGTTAGTTGACTTTATTTAAATCTAACGAAATATGATTATTTAATCTTTATTGTAAACTATATAAAAAAATATATTTGACAAGATAGGGTTGACCCAGTGGTTTGATGTGGAAATAAGAGGTTTTAGTCACTCTTTTAAAGTGGGTTTGCAAGACTATTACTACTTTAATAATTTAAGTTTAAATAGCACCTATTACGGTGAACGGAAAAAAAAAAAAAAAAATGCCACCACAGTTTTGATTTCATCTTCTTTTTTTTTCAACTTTTAACTTTTCGGTTTTTCAATTTACTTTTTTAATTTTTTGTTCTTCTTCATCTTCTTCATTGGACCTCTAGTGGAGGTCAAAATCGACCTCCATTGGAGGTCGAAGTCGTTTTACCACCGTTGGAGGTTTGTTCTACCTCAATGGAGGTCGATGAAGATTGAAGAAAAAGATATAAAATAAAAATTAAAAAAAAAATTGAAAATTTTCATTTTATCCAATAAGTCTCATTAAATTACAAAAATATCCAAAAGTCTCAAAAACTACAAAATATGTCTCGTAAATACCCAATTAAGTCTTGGTCCAAGACTTATTGGGTATTTCCGAGACTTATTTTGTACTTTCTAAGACTGTTTTGGTATTTCCGAGACTTATTGGGTAATTTTATAATTTTCGAGACTTATTGATATTTTTGTAATTTCCGAGACTTATTGGACAAAATTCAATAAGTCTTGAAAATTATAAAAATACCAAATAAGTCTCAGAAATAAGTCTCAAAAATACCCAATAAGTCTCGGAAATACCTAAAAAGTCTCAGAAACTACAAAATAATTCGAGGAAATACCCAATAAGTCTTGGTCTTAATTTTGAGACCTATTGGATAAAAATGAAATTTTCCATTTTTTTTTTCATCTTCTTCTTCAAACTTCATCGACCTCCATTGGAGGTTGATTTCAACCTCCAACGGAGGTCAAACGACTTCAACCTCCAATGGAGGTCAAACGACTTCAACCTCCAATGGAGGTTGATTTCGACCGCCAATAGAAATTGAAATTGAAATCGACCTCCATTGGAGGTCAGACAATGAGGTATGTTCGAATATTCAATGAAATTTGTTGAATTAAAGTTTAAAAATATGCTTTTATACTGTATTTCCAATGTAAATTACTTCAATGTGGCACATCGTACCATACAAGTTTTTCTTCATAGCATAGACTGGTTAATATGATAAAGGAGAGAATTAAATGAGAGCCTATATATTCTTACCGGTCAATCGATCATCACACACAGCAATACGTCAGCCAATGTAATTACCAAAAGACTCTTCAAATAAGATATTTGTTAAAGTCAAGCAAGCCACATTAGTATATTTGGTGCCAACAAACTCTTCAAATGAGATTTTACTTCTCCCTTTTCAATATTGAAGAGCAACTTCTCCCTCTTTTATTATTATTATATTGTTTTTTATATCATATAATCATTAATATTTGACATCTATATCCTTTTTATCTTTTTAATTTATAAATTTTATCATCATAAAAATTATACCATTAGAAAGATCTTATCTAGATATTTAAAATGAGACTAATATTAAATATTTAATAATATTTAAAATGAGACTAAAATCAAAATAACCCATTGGCGTACTCTACTTTGTTTTTCTATTGTGATAATGGATAATATGTTTGTAATGAAGGATGGTGCAACCATATCGACTGTACTTGCTAAATATTACAATTCGATTGCGAAGCATTTGATTATGTTTTTAAACAAGGGTGTAGACATGATTATTGCTTTTGACACCCAGCGGTCATATGTACCTGAAATTGAGTATAAAAGGGAAACAAGAATTGTCCAACTCAAGTTCTGCAATGGATCTTTCTGTTTGATATTAAATCTTAGTGACATCGATTATACATTTCTTGAAAGCCTCGGCAGGTTTTTTTGTAACAATGACATTGTCTTTGCTGGTGTTCATATACAAAAGGATCTTGTGATGCTGCAAAAGCAGTACAAGATTGAAGTACGAAATTTTGTTGATTTAAGCCAATTGGCTTCCAAACTATTTAACCGGCCTTGCCTCAGTGTATGCGGTCTCAGGGAGTTAGCAAGAGAACTTGGGAAGCCAAGACTTTTGAATGCATGTAGCTGAGGCTAATTCGATGGGAGAGTGCATGCAACTGCTTATGCTTATGCTGCTTACGCTTATGCTGCTTACAAGATTGCAAAGGAATTGCTTAGGTAAGAATTGAATGTAGGGTGTTTGTGTCTCTTTTCGGTGTTTAGGTTGTGACTACAAAACCTTAATGGTGTATGCAGCTGGGCCAATCTTGTCTTGTAAGAGATATATTTTTTTTGAAAATTAACTTTATTAAAGGGCCAAAAGGCCACAACAACAGACAACAGCAAAGCCAGAGCAGCAGCAAAACACCCTCAAAAAACCACGACAGAGGCTTCACAGGCAAACCCCTGTTGCAGAGCTTTGAAGGCCACGCCAGACAACAAAAGAAAGAGGAAACAAGCGCAGAAAAAACACAAACGAACCAGACATCCCACCCCAAAACCACAAGACAAAGGCAATAACAACAAGAAACAGAAACGGAAACCAGTAGAACAAAACCCAAGCAGCAGAACAACAACCCCAGCAGAAAGCCGCACCACAAGCCCCCACACAAGCCAGCCACAAAAACCTCACAAACCTCACAAACTCCACTTCAGCTCGTCAGCCACCCCAGCAGCCCCTTGTTTAGCCAGCAAATCAGCGAAAGAATTAGAGGCTCTTGAGCAGTACTCGATCTGAGTCTTACTCAAAATACCAATCAAATTTCGGATTTCCAAAATCAGATTCAAATGAGACCAGCTGCCCACTCCACTCCCATTAATCCACGACACTGCACTCTTGGAATCACTGACCACCACAATACTACTCTCCTTCAAGAACGAATTCGACACACAAAGATTGCAAGCTCTAGCAATCGCCAACAACTCAGCACCAATAATGTCTTGGATCCCAGCATTCTCAGAAAAAGTGCACAGAATATTACCTTTGCTGTCCCGTAACACCCCTCCAATACCTGCTTGACCCCTGAAGCCACGAACCGAGCCATCAACATTGAATTTCAGAGAGTCCGAGGCAGGAGGGATCCAGACACAGAACTTCGGAAGCTTGACCTTTTTCCGGTCAACACATCTCTCAGCAATATTCAAGAGAATCAACGAAATAGGATCAACAACCCCCTTACCTAAATTCTTAAACCACCAAGCCACACGAAACCTCACCATATCCAACACTTGAACCCTTGAGACCTCGGCATCGTTGAACACTTTCTCATTTCTTGACTCCCATATGGTCCACACCGTAGTGAAAAACAAAGAGCTCCATGCTCTCTCCGACTTACTACTAGGACATAACCCATGCCACTCCTTCCACCACCCTAACAGAGAACTCTGGCTGCAGCAACTCACATTCCACAGACCCATACCACCTGACCAGAGATTCCAAGTCCACTTACATTGAATGAAAAGATGATCAATGGACTCACTTTGCTCACCACACATAGGGCAGTCCAAATTATCAACCACATTCAACCCAAAACGGTTCAAAACCTCCCTCACCAACACTCTACCGTGTAAGAGCTGCCATACAAAAATCTCAATCTACGGAGGAATAAAATTTTTCCAAATGCTATTAAAGGCTGCCGAGACACCATGATTTCTAACTTCAAGATTTTTCCAAACCGATTTCACCGAAAAATGACCATCAGAGTTCCATGACCAGCCAATAGTATCACTGATGGATTCCTTGATATTAATACTCTGTAAAAAAATAACGAAAGACTCCCATTGTTCTAATTCCCAATTGAAACAAGGCCTCCTTAAAGAGACCTCCCAGCTCCAAACACTGTCATTCTAGCCACCAAACTCCTTAACAAACCCAACTTTATTAGAAGCAAGAGAGAAAATCCTAGGAAAAACATCCTTCAATCTTACACCTTCCATCCTAACATCCTCCCAAAGGCGAACTCTATCCCCCATCCCCACAACCACCTGAAAACCATCCTCAATGACCTTAGCTACCGGAGTGCCCTGCTCCAACAACCCACCGACCGCCTTAGTAAAAAAGGAACTAGAAGCACCCCCATTCCAATCCCAACTCAACAAGTTCACCGGAACACTATACTTAGCACAAATAACTCTTTTCCATAAGGATGAAACCTCCTTCCCAAATCTCCACATCCACTTCACCAATAACCCCTTATTTTTATCTAGGATGGAACCTATACCTAAACCCCCATTATCCTTGCTTTTACATACAGTTTCCCACTTTATAGAATGAATCTTCCTCTTCTCACAACCGTCACCCCAGAAAAAATCCCGCTGCAGCCTTTCTATTCTTGTAAGAGATATTAGCAAATTAGATAGTGCTTTCAGAGTAAAATTATTCTTAAAAATTAGACATAACCTTAATGGTTTTAATAGGTGTTCTAAAATGCTAAAGGCGCGTTTGGTATCGTTTTTAAAATGGTGTTTTTGAAAACTTTTTTTTTTTTTTTTTTAAATGGAAATCATGTTTTAAAAATGTAATGTGTTTGGTAGTGTTTTTTAAAAGTAGTTTTTTGAAACAGAAAATGATGTAAAAGTGTTTGGTTATTATTTTTAAAATGGGAAAATATAGTTGTTTAGAGGGAAAAGTTGATTTGTTTTGAAATGATGTTTTTGAAAATAGTGAAAAACAACAAAAAAAAAAAATTGTTTTTAACTTTTTAGTTATAGATTTCAAAAGGTTATTTTTTGTTTTCAAAACATATTTGTAAAACATTAAGGGGCTGTCCTGTATCGTTTTTCAGGCCTATTTTCATTTTCATTTTTTGAAAATGATTTGAAATACGCATACGTTACCGTTTTCCATTTTGTTTTTCATTTTATTTTCAAAACAAAAACAACATCAGTGTTAAAAGTGAAAATTTTCCAAAACAACTTTTTGATGTTTTTCATTTTGTTTTTCGTTTTGTTTTTTAACTAATTTTTCTCATTTTTTTTTTCTACTTCGTTCATCACAGCTCACAAGTATTCTTCTTCTTCTTCTTCTTCTTCTCCTCCTCTTCTTCTTCTTCTTCTTCTTCTTCTTCTTCATTTTCTTCTTCTTCTCCCTGACAAAAATGGTGCAGCTCTTCTTCTACTTCTCCATGAGCCGACGCCGGAGGGAGTGAGATCCTCTTCCGGCGATGCCGATCTGGCTAGATCGGCGAGGTCGGTGTCGCTGGAGGAGGATCTCACCTCTTCCGGCGTTGGAGCCGCCGATATGCTCCTCGAAGAGCAGATCGACGGCTCCTTCCATTTTTTTTTTCTTTATTTTTTGGTTGTTGGGTTAATTTGTATCTCAGTTTAATTGGAGATTTGATTTGGGTTTACAATTAGATAGAACTCGATAGAATGAATTTGGTTTCTTTTGTTCATAGATTTGGACCATTTGTTCTTTAGATATATATTTTGTGATTTCCAGCAACTGGGTTCATTGAGTGGTTGAAGATTGGTAAAAATAGCTTATTCTTGAGTCCTGGGTATCCATATGAAGAAATGTTGAGGACATTTCACAATCAAACCAGCATAAGCATGTGCCCTTCCAATTTTCGCGAGCTGAAATTGAACAAGAGGTAGTATTGGTCAATTGACCAGGTGAAATATTTTTTTTTTTGTGATTTGGTCTTGAGATATTTCCAGCAACTGGGCTGTATTCAAGCATTAACATTAAAAATAAAATGAGTATAGGTTGAGTTCTTAGCTCAGCAATTTATTTGTGTAGGCATTGGATCTTTCCAGTTTTTTGGTTTTTTTTTTTTCGAATGGATTTTCAATTTTTTTTTCATTGATCCGCTGGACACGTTGCAAATATGTTACCCCCCAAAAAAAAAAAAATCAGCTCATTATAATTTTTGATATATTTCGAATAACCTACCAGACACGTTTTTTAAGTTTTTATATTCAGAATACAGCTTCTAGGATATGCTACCAAACGCGTTTTTTGGATTTCGAAACTGAAACAAAAAACACTGTTTTTATTTTCATTTTTATTTTCGGAAAACAAAAACAAAAACAGTTTTGAAAAACGTTACAGGACGCACCCTAAACAAACAACATTAAAGTTGTTTTTTATTTTTAAAAACAGAAAACCATTTTTAAAAATGGTTCCAAAAACAGCACCTAACTCTCTCTATTCCGTTTTTGTGTTTAATTTGGGTGTAATAATATAAATTTAACAGAAAAACTCTGTGGTAAACCCATTACACCTACATTCAAAAGGTTGTGGCTAGGTTCGATTCATACGTCTCTCCCTCAATTTCGAATTATAGTAATAGATAAAAAAAAAAAAATCACAATATATATTATCCCTTGATTACGTTTGTTACAACTTTGGCTGTCATTCTTGTTTGTTTTTCCCATCCTTAAGTCTGAAAAAAAAAAAATGAAAGGGCTCTTATCAATTATTTTTTAAGTGCCATGTCGATATTAATTAAACTACTCCCCATGCCATTTTACCCTTAACAAAATAGAGAAAAATAGATTAGAAGACTCATATTTTGCCTTCCTCTTGTGTCACGTACATGTTATTTTCTAGAAATATATGGTCTTGTCTTCATTTGAAAAGGAGTTATTTCTTGGATAGCCACTAGCATCTCCATCACAACAAGAAACATAACCGATTTTATATAGTCTCCTCTTCATCAGAGGTTTGGCAAGTGAAGTATTGTGACCATCAGGTGTCCTGAAAATCATTAGCAAAGACTTTGACACAATCTTCTACTTTCTCAAAAAGGAGTCCAAAAGATGTTGATAGTAAATGAGAAGATTGGTTAAGGGGAAAAAAGAAGATGAATGTTACGATCATGTTTTTATGTCTAAAGTAATTTAGACATTTAGTTGTTAATAATTTTTATAGTTATTTATTTTTATCTTAATAGTTATTAACTCTATTAACTCCTTAACTTAGGCTTAAGTCGGTGTTGTGGTGGAGGTGGTTTATTTTCTTTTTCTTTTTAAAGCTTTTTACCATTGGTATACAAGAATTATATTGGAACAAGAAAAATCTTGGATTACTTGTTGAAAAGATGGAATTTGATTTCGTGGAGTAATAAGAACATCTCTAATGCAGATGTGGATTATGAAAAAATTGGAGTCAACTAGGATGAACAGACATTGAGTTCAAATATACTTCTTCAATGCAACCTTCTCCATTCAATATCAAGCTAAGGTCGCAAAAAAAAAAAAAAAAAATGACACTGTCAAACATAATGTCTACTTTTAGATAAGTCTGTGGGACACTTAATATGATTAACTCAGCAATACATTTATGACATAGAAAGTGATTTGTGTTCTATTAAAATAATAATATTGTTTGTTAAGAAATAAATAAAAAAGACAGGTCATTAAAAAAATCTATTTGAATAGAAGCCATTGGAGACTAAATGTTGATTTGGTTG